>WYDI02026932.1:0-17248 GCA_009867235.2 Psittacus erithacus | reverse complement strand
CCTTTTCCTTTTCCTTTTCCTTTTCCTTTTCCTTTTCCTTTTCCTTTTCCTTTTCCTTTTCCTTTCTTTTCCTTTTCTTTTCCTTTTCCTTTTCCTTTTCTTTTCCTTTTCCTTTTCCTTTTTTTCTTTTCCTTTTTTTCCTTTTCCTTTTTTTTCCTCTTCCTTTTCATTTTCCTCGCTAAATGGGAGTGAATACACAATATCATTCACAATAACCATTACAATATCATTTTCCATTCACTAGCATTATTATGTGAATACACAATAATTTCCAGTCCAGCATACTAGGAGCATGCAGTGATTTTTTTTATCTTCTTTTCACTGACAAGCTTTCCTTTCAAAGATATTTGGGAGTTGCAGACTATCAAATAAAAAACCCTTTTCAGGAGATCTAATTAACTAAGAAATAAATATGTTTAGGTGCAATCCAGTCAATTTTGGTCAACAGGGCTTACAGTTAGCATGCTGAAAGGTATCAGGAATCCAGCAGAGGTAAAATGAAGAGACTAGAGTATACCTTCATGTGAATTATCAGCATTGGGAAAAATATACATGGGACTAAGACACATCCTGATCAATGTGTTGGACCTACAGACAGAGGAGTAAATTTGTATGCCTTCACTTAGGAATAGAATAGGTTAACTTTAAGATAATTTTGTTTAGTTGCAGCTATGCTATCACTCAGAAGCAAGCGCAAAAAAGAGTTTTGCCACTCAAGTCATGACAACTTATTGATTAAGAAATTTTTGATCTGGTTCAGCTTTGTCTTTCGAGCACATCCATATTTTGCTACTCGTGTAACTTCAAATTTGAAAAATAATTAAAAAATTACCAACATAGATTGCGAAGTGCCTAAAGATAGAACTAATGATGCCCCAATGTTTGTACCATTTTTTAATACAGTGAGAATAAAATAACATTTTATTCTTAACACTTAAAAAGAACATTCAGCTTTTTTTTTTTCCCCTATGACCGGTGACTGCATTTATTTCTCTGGTCCTTTCTGCCCTTCTATCTGCTGATAAAATGCACCATGATCATAGTTGGCAATGTTCTCATCATGTTTGGGTGGCTACAGACAGAAGCTCCCTATAATATTATCCACTCTGTTAATGAGATTATTTGCTCAAGGCATGTCATAAATCCCACACTGTCTTAGCAATATTAACATATTTTGCCCATTGCCTATGCAAACACATGCAGAAGTGTCCTTAAATTCTTGTCTGGAAAGAAAACATGAAGCAAGATAGCTTGATATTCTGCTCCGAAAGAACCAAATGTCTGTTCTTCAGTGCATCTCCATTGTTATACCTTTCAGCGTTCACATTTTCTGAATTAAAAAGCATGGGTACCAGCATGTGATTGTTTTGGCTAGGATAGAGTTCATTTTCTTCACAGTAGCTAGTATTGGACTATGTTTCGGATTAGTGCTGGAAATGCTGTTGATGATGCAGGGATGTGTTAGTTGTTGCTCACACAGTGAAGGCCTTTTCTGCCCCTTACATCACTCCCACCAGTGAGTAGGTTGAATGGGCACAAGGAGCTGGGAGGAAACACAGCCAGGACAGCTGACCTCAGCTGACCAGAGGAATATTCCATATCATGAGGCATCATGCTCACTGTGTAAACTGGGGAAAGAAAAATGAGCGGGAGGTTGTCAGGACTGATGATATCTGTCTTCCTGAGTAACTATTACACGTGATGGACCCTTGCTTTCCTGGAGATGGCTGAACACCTGCCCACCAATGGGAAGTAGTGAATGAATTCTTTGGTTTGCTTTTCTTGCACATGTGGCTTTTGGTGTATCTGTTAAACTGTCTTTATCTCAACCCAGGAGTGTTCTTACTTTAAGTTTTTCAATTCTCTGCCCCATTCCATCAGTGGAGAGCAAGTCAGCTGCTGTATGGGCTTCATTACAGTCTGGGGATAAACCATGACACAGCATAACCACAAACCTGACATATACTGAGCTTCCACAAAGACCTTTAATATAATGTTACATTTAAGGAAAATTGATAAACTTACACTTGTTCAATGCTGCAAATGAGTCCTCTAAAGCTACCGTGTAGGTAACACTTTCTTGTTAAACAGAGTAGACACAATTTTTCTAGCTTTCACATAGTCTTTTTCAATTACATATGTGTAGATATACATATATAAACTTTTGTTTCCTACTATAGTTATTCCTGGTAAGAAGTCAAAAACTCCTGTGTTCTATTCTGCCTGCTTGCTGAAAACATAGGATTTGTGGTCTTTTCCGATCATGGCTATGGTTAAATATCTCCTCACTCTTAAAGGATTTTTGAACACACACACACACACACACACACACACACACACACACACACACACACACACACACACGCACACACACACACACACACACATACACATTTTATTTTAAATACTTCAATTACTCTCTGTAAATATTATTATCAGCTAAATAGTTTCTGAAAATCCGTTATATTAAACAACAGTAAAAGAAGAGACAGAGAAATCAAATTGAAGAAAAGTAAAAAGTGACCAAATTCTACAAAATTTTGTTCTACAAAGTGTTATTTAGAGTCCTTCTTTCAGTATATGCTAGCATTTTATCGGATTTACTCCTCCGATTTGCTTTACAAACTTTGGCTTCATCTATGACATGGGATTAGTGGTGGGGAACCTAAGAAAAAAGAGGAAATCATGGGAATTTGAAAACAACAGTGCACATAGATGCAGAAATTTCAGTACGATGGATGAAAGCCATACATTTCCATACATTTTGTTTGTCTGTTCTGTTCAAGAGCACGTTATAGCTCTGTGTTCCTAGTTTTGCTGTATATATTTGGACATATTGCAGTTATGGCAACTGTCCTGATTTATGCTAATGACCTCACTTGAAAGTAATCTTATTTGGACCAGTGATCGCTCCAATAATCACTTGAATTATAGCAGGGAGATAAAGGTATCCCTGAAGATAACCTCTTTCCAGCTGCGTCTGTGAGGAGGAGCTCACAGGTTTCAGTAATTTTATGAGGAGAAATAAAATAATCCACATGTTCCCCACACTAATTTACAGCCTGACTTTTGGATTTTAAAGGAATTTGGCTTATTTTATTAGCTTGCATAATATAGCAATTGTAGGTTTATCAAAATAAGGTTAACAAAAATGCTGGTATTTAGTCATTGGGTTTTTTTTTTAGTATTAGAAAACTGGGGACAAATCACAGCTGTTTATGAAACTAAACACATTCTCTGCATTCTCTGAGCTAAACGGAAAGAACTGCCTTCTTATCTAGGGAGCCAGGAATGCTCTCTCGACAATTAAAGTTTTGGGAGGGGCAAGCATAGCAATCTTCTTAAAAATGGCAGTGCCAGTGTGCTAGATAAACAGGTATCTATCTTGAAAATAAGTTCACATAGGAAGTTCAGGATTATCCTGATTCATGTGTTTTCATGCACTACCTCATCGTCAGTTCCACGGCCGTGTCACTAATCCATCCCTTCTAGACACGAAACTTCTTTTGACAGCACAGTGTTGCACTGAATGCAAAGGATGGCTTGGTGTTCCTGTGGGTGGTATGTTGTCCCTGTGGGAAGGGGCCGGCAGAAGAGAGGCAAATTTAAAACAGAGGAATGGAATCTGATCCTTAGAGACAAGGGAAGAACTTCATTTGATTATTATATCCCTTTTTGTAATATCAGAGAGACTGGAAGGTGGATGTTTCACTCAAAAGACAGGAGATTTGGGGAATCTGACAGTAGTTTAAACTTGATCTCTGTCCACCTACATGCTCTATCACAGTTGTTAGCTCCAGTTCTTCAGCACAGCCAGGGGCTAAATATTCCTGGAATTAACTAGGAATGTTGCATACACAAACTGCAAACTTTAAATTTCTGCAAAACAACACCAGGTAGGTTGAATTGTAGTCAGGATTGCTCCAGGTTTACTTGGTTTGTCTGCCCCTGCCTAATTTAACAGGCAGTTTTTCCTCCAGAAGTTTGGTCATTTTAATGGCTCTCTAAGCCTGTTGGAATTTATAACTATCAGAAACAAGAGATGTCTGCCATTTGTGTTCAATTACTTCCAGAAATCACCTGAGCTATTGTGTAAGGTAACAGTGAAGAAAATGCAGTGAAAACCTCTCTTTTGTATAAACCTAGTGCTTGAGACTTTTCAGCAATTCTGCTTTTCTGCAGGACCTCCAGAGGAAGTATACTTTGTTTTAAATGAGTTCCATTTCTCAATTTAAGTCATGTTTTTGTAAAGAGTCATTGAAGACATTTCTAATACTTACTAAAGTATTAGAATATTAAAGACATTTCTGAAACCCCACACCTCTCAATTAAGTCTGTGTGTGCGTGTATCTAGTGTGTGTATAGATATATTTATAGTGTGCATGTATGTTTTTATGTGAATATATAAATTTTTCTCATGAAACTTTAAATGCAGTTGTATTTCTCTTAACCTTTATTGGTCTTACGTGCCAGTTGTGTTCCTGGTGTATTCTGACATATTCTGGCCTCCTGTTCTGCAGACATGACTTTATTCTGGTTTGAAAATGAGGTTTGTTGTTAAGATAGCTAAACTAAAAAGAACATGAAACCCCATTTTATTTTCTAGCATCACCATGCATTGCCTCGATAGGCCTCTGAGTCTCTCTGAACTCATTTATCTAGAGTGGTAGATAGGGGATTCTTCTTCACCTGACAAAGGAGGCCTGTCTTTTGTTCTCAAGTTCACTTTCTTTGCTCCCCAAACCCCCTGCTTTCTACCTGCTTCACATGATCTTATTAGCTTCAGTTTAATACATTAATATGTGCCCTTGTAAATCAATTAGTGTTTTAGAGTTTCATCCAAGCTATAAAGAGCGTGACAGTCCTGCTGAATAATCTTCTTGTTCATAAAGCATTAGCCCGTTATGTTTCTAATTCTGAGATCCCCAGTCCAGTTCTTAGTGTAGGCTGGGGAAGACAGTTATTTCAAACTTATGTTCTAGATATTTTTTTTGTGCACATTTTTTTCCTCCTGCTATTTTTTCATTTATGGGAGTATTTTAGGTTTCTCACTTTGGGAACAAACACTTTTTTATACAGTTTCTAAAATTTTTTGAGAAAATTGATTTTATTTTTTAAAAACATTGATAAAGTACATCAGATTGCTATCTTGGACTTGTTATTTCAGGAAAAAATCTTTTGAACATAGAATTTAAAAGCTTTCTGGTAGCAGGAAAATCGTAACTTTCTAAGTGGGTCTTTCATAGCATTCAGCTAATGGCACAGTTAGGTCTAGAAAAAAATTTCAATTTTTCTTTGCAAGCAATCTATGCTTACATGAAAGCCTTATTCTCTGAGAAGAAAGACCTCTTTGTGCTCTTTGAACAATGGGATAGACATTTTATGATGAATGTGACCATAAAATACTAACCAGAAAATATCTCAGGTTCATAATAAATAACTCATTACCTTAAGATTTTAATGATATAAAAGTGAGGGTTTTTTGAGATGGTTGTAAAATGATGGAAAAAATTAACTTAGCATTAAAAAGAAAGGTATGGCGAAGCCTTTTGCTACATATATGATGAATTTTATAGGAGTTATTTAATGCCTTCCTCTCCTCCTCCCTTCAAAGGTAAAATAAACATCTGTGAATGAGAATTACCCCATAATTTGACATTTGAACACTCTTTCACCACAAGAGCATACATCCCTTACACCAGACTATGAGCTCAGTCCCTACTGCATGAGACGAGAGCTCAGGGTCTGGGCTGGTCACTGAATCAGGAAACACATTCTGTTTTGACAGGGATAGACATAGGATGGGGCTCCAAGCGCAGCAATGCCATGTGCTTCCTTTCTGAAGCTTTGGACACCTGCGCTCTAGAAATTGCATTTGTCTTGATCACGCCAGCAATTCCACCATACTTCCTTTTCTTTTTTCCCCACCCATCTCCCCATCCCTGAAAACAGGTCATGTCACTCAGCTACTGTCTCTTTGAAACACTGACTTTAATGAAGTTGACATTATGTGCTCTTTGAATTAAAGGAGCTCAGAATTAATCCTCCCTCCCACAGCCCCCAAATGCCTGAATGAGGCAGGGGTGTTTGAAGGTTTTGTTTTGTCTTATTTAGATTTTCTTCTGTGTTTGACCTACTGGCTTGGGTCAGTGAGAGATAACTTTTCAGGTACTATGGACACACATGCCTGCAGTAAGAGAAAGGGGAAGAAATAAGCATGTTTCGTTGGGTGATTTGCAGGCTTGGATGGTGGAGAAGAGGGGAAAGAAAGTATATATGTATGCTGCCATGTTCACAAAAGAGAAACAAATGACATAAAAAATTCTTCATTCTGCACAGGCAGGGTGAGGTCAAAAGCAATATTGGCATTAGGTAATCCAGCCAGATGTTTCTTATGAAATTATGTTAGTTGAGGATTGGTAATGTCAAAAGGTATATGAACTTGAGAACATACAAGTATGTTGGAACCTAATGTAATGTGACACACTCCTGCATGTTCTCAGATAATATCTTTGTGTCTCCAACTAGAAGAAAAGGGGCTGTGCTACATTTACTCACTCCTCCTCTACAATATTTGAAGTCTTCCCTTTATTCTGATTTATTTTATTATTAAAGTGCCCTAGAAGGCCTATGTGGCTTCTGTTATTTGATGATAATATAACTATAAGGGAAGAGAATAGCACCACCAGACTTCAGTAGGTGTCAGGAAGAAATTAAGAACCAGCTATGTACCTATATGTACTTCTGCTTCCAAGCACCCCTTCCATGTGCAGAGTCTAACAGGGGTTTGGGCTGATTGACATTTAGAAAATAATAGGAAATGTCTTCATAAGGCATTTATAAAGTTTTTAGCCCTCCACATAAAGTGAAAAAGATAGATATTTTTCATAGGAGAGTATGTAAAGCTCACAGTAGTAATTCTTACTCTCTCTACACCAGTTTTGGTCTGGGTAACCCCCCAAACTTTTTGATTTTAATCTCCTTTTTATACCTTTACAGTGAGTTTTATTTTACACAATGAAAGCTTTAGCTGGGTGTTGCAACTTTTTCAGTTCCTTTCCAGCTGGATTAAGTGTTCTGTTCATGCAAAACTCAAACCAGGGCCAAAAATAAAAGAGAGGAACACCACTCCTATGAACTGCTCATGATGCAGCATATCTACATGCTTTGTTGTCAGCTCATAAATCCTTTCTTTCAGAAACAGTAGGTTTCTCAGGGGTGATCTTCCTCCAGTAGATGGATGCAACACCAACTTCATCCACTAGCCTTGCTAGAGGTGGAGAAAGATTCTCTGAAGCTAAAATTCATGATGGAGCTTGAGTTAAGTTAATGAGTACAGATTTAGCTGCAGATTAATCAATGATTTTGTTGCTACCAAATTGTTGGAATTTGTAGTTTGAAATCTGTAGTTTGAAAAACACTGTCCAGAAGTTTCCATTTTCTTTTTTCTACAAACCCTCTGCAATAGCCTGACTTAAAGCCCAGTAAACTCCACAGAAACCTTCTTACAGCAAACAGCAGATCACACTTGCGAGCACATGCAGGTTTCTGCCCAGAGCAGTGTGGTTTCTAGGACCACTCTATTCACCTACAGTCCATGCAGTGGGCTTGAAGATGGGGTAAACCAAGAGGGCAGTTCCCCACCAGCATTGTCCCATGCAGCATACCTGATCCCAGTTTTGGGGAGAAGTAGTTATAATGCTGATATGTTAATCCACATATCACACTGTGTCAGCCTGCAAAACTGGCACTTCATCCTTGCTTGGCTGTGTATGTTGAAATTTTGTCTCTCATTTGTCCTTTCAAGAAATAAACAATAAGTAAGTTCAGGTATAATGACTTTCCCCAAACTGTTGCAATGAGTGAGGAAAAATTAATCAAAACCAGCCAGATCTTTTCCCCACACCTTCCTGCTATGCATATGTGCACTGGTGTTCCTTCATCCAATATAGCTTTCTGTTGTTATTTCAATTAATTAATCCTTTTGGGTTTTTTTCTTTCTCTGTAAGCTGGAAGGATAGGTTATCTTCACTTTGATTTAATCCAACATCTAATTAAAATGTAGCTCTATAGCAGAATAATCCCTGATGGCAACAGAAAGCCATGTTGGTTTCCTTTCTTTTAGAAAAGAAGTAATAATTTCAGGTAACTCTCAATGAATGTCACATTTTGGAAGGAAAAACTTTTTCACCAAAACTTTTTATTTTGAAAATAAAATGTATTTAGGAAAAAGACAATAATTTCTACAAACCCATGTTTTAATATGTTTCTTTCATTAAGGTGCATGAAAACAGCTTTTCTTCAGCGACATGGAAACGCCTTTTGTTTCTTTTGTTTTTTTGTATAATTTTGCAAGTACAGATTAATCTTGATTTTTACAGTGTAATATTTTAAAAAGAATTCAGAAATTACTTAACTGAATCCATGAAGAAAACCAAAACTTTTCATTAATATTTCAGAAAAAAAATGATAAGGGAGAAATAATAGGCATTTCACAGAAATTTTATAAAAAAAAAAAAATATGCTGTCTTTTCTGAAAATCAGTGGATTGCTTTCTGATTAGTTTCCTTTAGATTTCAGAAGATTTCAGATTTCAGAAAGGGGGTAGTGTTCTATATAAGACTAAAACAACAAGAAATAAAGAAAATTGTGTCCCTCCCACCCCCAAATATAGAAAACAGAGGAATGCACAAAAAAACCCTCCAAACTTTATTAGTCTTCTGTTTGCCTAATCCACAGCTGTTGGTGCTGTGCAATCCAGGGTGTGAAGATTTGATTTTTTACTGTCATAGTGCCTGGGCTTAGCAAGAGTATCTTACTTTCACCTAGCTCAGGGACCAGAGCCAGTACATTTGTCTTAGCACAAGGCCTCAGTTGGGATAATTTATTCCCCTTCCCAACATACGTACAAGCTCTTTCTGGTGCCTCTGCACACAAATGCGTTAGCATCAGATCTTCACACAGTTTTTGAAAGTCCTCCCGCAGAAAGCTTAAGCAGAAATCTGAGTCCATTTTAACCTCTGTGCACCATGTTGAAAACTCACTATCTCACTGTCTGTGGTAAGAGGAATGGCAGTTAGCATTTAAAAAGTAAAATAAAACTCAATTCAGTCACAGCTGTTCTGATTCTTCATTTGAAGAAACATGCTGCGCTATAAAAACATACAGCCACCTCTGGGTTAGGTCCTGAAGAGCTTCCAGAGATACTAGATGCTATTTCTTAAGCACTTTCTTCCCTCTACACCTGAATGTTGTGTCACAAGACACACATTGATCTCAGTCCTGTGAATATTTGATATGAAATCACACAACTTATAAAAAGCCCACACCCCTACAAAAAAGCTGCTTCCTGAATGTCTGTTAATTCTTGCCTTCAAGTGAGACGCTGCACAGCTTTAAGACCCAGCATTTTGCCCTGTCCTCTCCCCTCCTGCAACACAGTGAAGGAATCATTAGTGTGGGGTTGTAAAACAGATTTGGTTTGCTCCTTCCTAAACTCTGAATAATTCAACCAATTGAGGGAATCATAGTCTCAATGCACTTGTATTGTGTTGAAGGATTATAGCAGAAATATTCCCCAACGTTCAAACAAATATACATGTCAAGCTTCACAGCTCTAGGAAAATAGATTTTATTATGTATGTCACCACATATTTAGGCAATAAGGCAATTTAAATGCACACCTTTTCTCAAATTTACACTGCAGCATTAGTCCTCTTTCTAGAGAACTGTAAACAGAAACCCTGTTTGCTACTGTAACTTATCAGGGTATAATCATTCACAAAAAAAACCCCAAACATTCAAAGCAGCTGCTAAAAGTACATAAGGGAATCACCTATGACCCACATGCATGAGGCATCAGTTTCTCCCCCCCGCAGAAGTATCCTGTTTTAATAAAAATCCAGTATGTCTGATTCAGATCTGAAGCCAGAAAGATTGTCTGGTATGTGATTGGGGGAAAACTCGCAGGATTTCCTTAAGTCTTCTCAGCCCTGAAGATGGAGTCATCTCAGTGCAGAAAAAGCAATTGTTGCCCAGGTTTCAAGACCTAAGGAACACACAAGCTGCTACATGGAGGTTCCACTTCTAGCAGAGACACCAAAGCCTGCAAGGAAGTCTCAGTAGCTCTTTTAAAGAACAACGTGGAGTGAGGAAGGCCTACTGAAAATGCAGCTGAGCCTGTCCCAGGCTTAGCTTCTACCTCAACTGAATATGTTACTCACTTACATGGCACCATCCCACATACATTTTTAGGCATCTCCTCACCAAAAGCATACCTACTTCACTTTTATGAAGCTCAAAGGATGAAGGAGAATAAAAAGATAGGATTTTTTTTCTAGGGATTAAGTGTTCAGCTGGTATTTAACTAGTTACTTTTCTTCTAAGGCAAGACATATATTATGACAAAGTTAAAGAAATACCCTTCAGTGAGCTTTGAACATGATCTTAGCTGTTTCATCTGAAAATCTGATCCTGTCTCTAAATGTTGGGATTCCCTGGATACAGCAGACCACCTAGCCCCCTCCATGACAAACTGAAAACAAGCCTGTCACCCGGACAGCTGCTGCATAGCGCACAGGCTGTTTGTGCCTGATTACAAAGCTGCTAGCTTTAGTCTTGAACAGAATTAGTTTTCTTAACAAAGGAACCCTGGCACTTATTTAAAAATATTTAGCTCTCTTATCTTTTTTTTTTTCCTAATTATTAAAAAAAAAATAAAAATATTCTGAAACCAAACTGGTTTAAACATTAAGCTACTGTTATATCCTGGTAAGGGAAAAATAATAAAAGAAGAAACATAGTGTAAATTTAAACCATTTTTGATTGTAAGCCAAAGAGAGCCCTACTGAAATGCATCATTCCATCTCTGCAGAGAAAACATTAAGAAGGTGGAAAACTGGAGCTGTTCACTTGGGTCTGGTGTCTGTAACAGGCTGATGATCAAATCTATTTCAATTTTAAATTCAAACAGGTGGAAACACACAATTAAGGCACCTTCCAGCAGAGAGTTGGCACCTCTGCTAAATATTTTGTGCAATACGTGAGCACAGAAATGACCAAAAGAACGCACTACACATGCTGTGCTGAGAACTCGCTTAACTGTCTGAAGCCAAGAGAAGCCCCACAGAGACTGCTGAGGACATGCACTGCATAAAGCAGCTTTTGACTACTCCATGCCTCAGAGAAAAACCCAGGATGCTCATTATAAACTGTGGTAAGGTCACTTCTAAAAATGGATTTCCACATTCCCTCTTTCACTTTTCTTTCTTGGTCAGCTCAGTACAAGCTCTTCTTTTAAGCTCAGTGAAGCTGCTCCCTCCACCCCAGGCCCCACACGATGCCATCACCCTTGTGCCTTCTCAGCCCCATTGGCAAGAATGTTCCCTAACAGGCTGCTCTCCGCAAATCAGGGCTCTGAGAGGAAGGTGCTGCACTAACATCAGATGTAGAGTGACCTGAAATGGTCAACTGTGGTTTCCATGTTAAGGCCCTCTCCACGGCAGGAATTAGCTGTGACAGAAGCTCTTTGATCATCTGAACTGCAGCTGCAAAGGAAGCACTAAATGTGTATAAAGCAGGATCCAGTAGCATGTTTATGTCTTTTGCAATTGTCCGTTCATTTATTTTATGCAGGATCTGTGGGATCCCTGGAATACACAGTAAGGCATATATTTTAGAAATGGGGTTCTTGCCCTAAGAAAGTTTTGGTATACAACTCATATCATTATGAAGCTAGCTACACTTTTGCCTAATCCTGCACTACCACCTTTTATCTTGTGCAAGTAAAAGAAAGAAGCAAGATATAGCCTAACAGTACTGCTCTTCTCCTCCATCTTTTCCCTCTTCGCACTAAGTCTGCAGGTTGCAAGAGGGTCCACAAGAGGCTCTGCACAGTTTTCAGTGATTCTATCTAGCGTAGTTGAGCTCAAGCCATTCAGGGTAATTTGTGTTACAGCAACTATGTGCCAAGGAATTTCCTGTGGTAGGAACTGAGACAATCAGCAGCCAACAAGGCACTCTATAATGGAGGGTTTATAACCTGGACTGAAAATTTGCTTTCGTCAGAGCCCTTTTCTCATGCTTACGCTATAGTAGAAGCTACAGCTTCCAGACTGTCATAGATGGGTATGGATACAATAGTGGGGCAATAGGGGTATCACTGATAGACTGACACAGGCTAAAAACTGTGTGCTGATCTCCTAATCAACTCCTTAGTACAACACACTTGAAATCGCTTCAGACCTCTTTCTTGTTTTGTTGCTTGAGCCTTTATTTGTCCTTACATCTGAGCTGCTGTTGGCTCTGCTGTTATTGAGCTCTGTATCCAGACTACTGAATGATCAGCAGAAGAGGGAGTGCAGGAAGAAACTGAAATGACTTAATATCTAGATATGCTTTCATCAGGCATGTGACACAAGAAAGTGAAGTTGCAAGAATCTATGACTATAAGTCAATGATATTTACCACTTTGTTCACCTTAAAAAGACCTAGAATAAAGCATTCCCATCCCATCATTAAAGATGGGAGTTGGTATTTAAGGCCAATGAGTAAAAGATCCCAACTTCAGGGAAGCTTGTTCAGCCTAAGGGACTGTGCACTTTTTCTTAGGGAAGAAAATTTTCTGAGTCTTAATTGTAACTTAAAGTAGAAATCCCTCTCTGCCTAGTAACATTAATGTACACAGTAAAAGCAGTATGCTGACCACACATTACTAGGTTCTTAACTGCATCTCAGCCGTTTTTTACTTTTTCAGAAATAAAAAGTAGGTGCCTTATTGCTGTCAGGCAATCTGAATTCAATATGTACTGCAGTTTGTTAACCTAATATAGGTTACAGCTTGACGTAACCTTGCCAAGACTGTCAAGTGGTAGAATCTAAATATTTTTGCCGTGATGATTAGACCGCTAACCTGTCCTCACTTTCTAATAGTTTCTTAAATTTCATTTGATAAATATATTCTGCATGGAATAATCCTACATTGGCAATGGAAGTGACACGAAGAACTATTACTTTAAGATCCTCTTCATCTCACATTTCCATGATTCCAAACGGATGTAGTTTTAATCTTTTGGAGAGTGCGTACTGTAACTGGTAACAGTAAACCTTCTGTTATTTTTCGCTGGGGACAAAAATCAATCAACCGAAAACTGATTTTATGACTTAGTTATAAATTGTTAAGGAAAAAAGATGAACAAAAAGAGAAAGGTTTATGAAGTAAATGCTAAAAGCCTCCATCTGGGAGCAATGATTCTGCAAATGGACAGTTTTTTACCCAATCCGTCATGTTCATTTAACACAACAAAAATGTTTGTTGTACGTAATGGAGGAAAACTCTAAACACAACTCCGGTTGCTTAGGTCATCACTAGAGATTTTTCTGCTTTCCAATAAATGTATTACTTTCCTCTCCTAAATGTCTGGATACGTACTTATGCATGCATCAGAAAATGGGAACCATGCATTCAGTGCCTGGTTTGCCTGATCAACACAGGTTTGGAAAACCAATCTGCTAGAAGCACAGTCTTTCCAGTAGTGCTAAACATTTATACACTGCTATATTTAGGTCTTAGAAGCAGGACTTTTCAGCTTCATGACTTAATTCAGCTATTGTAAATCAGATGATACCCATTTTGACTCAGATAACATGGGGTCTGCTAGGAGCAGGCTCACTTGAGTCAGCTCAGCGTTTGCCATCAAAAGAAACTTTTGCATCATCAGTGAATATTTCCCCACAGCTAACACTCATTTCAAGTTGTGGATTTACTTCCCATGAGCTACCCTTTCCAATCCAGAAGTGCAATTATAATTGCAGAATTCAAAATGTTGCTCTTTTCATCTTCTCTGACCAAAAGGAGGAAGAATTTGGTCAAAGCTTGCAATTACTGGCAAATTATTAAGTAAGTTTTTATTTCTTTAATCTTTCCATTAAGCAGAACATCTTCCTGACTTCACAGAAGATACTAAGTCAGCTTCTTAACTTCAAGCTTCTAAAGACTGTGACCTGATTTCAAACGTGTGCTTGGTTATCCCTGCTAAACTCTACCTTTGATTTCTTAATGCTATTGGGAAATTTTTCTATTTATTTGGGTATTTTAGTAATGATATAGATGCCAAAATTTATATCTTACCCACAAAACTTACAGTCAATGAACTACAGCAATATTTCTGCCAATTCTCCTCCAGAAACACAGATCGAAAAAAAAAAAGTGCTTTCTGTAAAGCAGCTGCTTGGGGATTTTTTTTGGGGAGTGTGTGGGTTGTTTTGTTTTACATATGTACAAGCAAATAAGACTGGCCCACTGAGTGTCTGTTGGAAGAATCCAAGACCCTTCCTGTTGGGGCAGTACCAAACAGTTCAAAAGGTTTGCAGTGACAGAACTTTGAGAACCACATAACTGCCCCTTTAGAAGGAAACGAGCATATGCATCCTCCTACAAGTTATCTCTGCCAAAGGCAGTGTCTCCAAAGAGAGACTAGGCACCCCCTGTGGCCTGCATGCAATGTACAACAGCTTCTTGGAGGCATGCATGATAACTTCATCTTCTCTTTTGGCACCCAGCTCTCTGCAGAACTCTCTCCTGGAGAGCTGCCACACTGGCAGATTAGAGTTCCCAGTATCTTCCACTCCAGTGTGAGTGTGCAGAATTACAGCTTAAGACTTTCTCCAGAGATGACTGTGTTAATGCCAAATCTAATTTCCCATCTTACAGCAGAGATAATTGTTAATAATACCCCATTATGGATATATGTGGAATTGATTTGGTGGTGTGTGTCTACTTTTTTAAATTATTATTTTTATTTTTTCTCCTTTTTTATGTTGATTTTATTTTGTATTTTCCCTGAACATTCAGATATGAATATATGCAAAAAGCCAAGAAAAAACAATTTTATGTCAGAAAAAAAACCTGGAAAAAATTCTTTACCTTCTTTTGTTGCTTAAGATGTGTCAAGAAGAAAGAAATGTCATAAAAACACACGAGTATTTTATTTTCAGAATCACCAAACCCCTTTGTGCTCACTTCTGCAGCAAGAATGAAGGAGACCTGCCTGTCTGCAGGCACCTGGTGCTGCATCCCACATTGCACAGAAAATTTAATGAGCCAGGTTTTGGGAGTGTACAGGAAGAGATTAAAAGCAGAGAGCACTGAGCATCTGTTCAACTCACTGAGGTTAAATGTAGCGCAAAATTCATGGTAACACAGAGCTTCCAGTTTAGCCATTGGTCAAGGTAAACCCCTGCCTTTCTCTGTGGGAGCCAGCACCCCAGCATGCCTCATAGGGAGATGTGAGCCAGCCTGTGCAAGCACATCCTGTGCCAGGAACTGCTGTTCCCCAACAGAAGCTGCACGACATCTTTGCTCTTCTCTGTGTGTTTGCTGAAGTCTACAGCCACTGTTTTTGAAAGGGAATGAAAACTTCTAGGTTCTGCTGCTCTGCAAGCTGCCTCATGCTTAATACCTTGATCACCCGAGGGCTCTTGTACAGACAGTGGAAAACAGAGACAAGTTTTCATGTTGGTTCATTTTGGAGGCTGTCTTGCAAAGACCAGAGCTCTGATTATTTTTATTTATATTTGCCTCCTCCTCTGTAAACAGTTGATTTACTGCTGTTTACAAAGATGGTTTAAATCAAAACATGAGTACCTGATAGTTGCTTGTTAGATTTACGTAAAAAATTATATGCAATCACAGAAAACAAGTCAGTTCACTGTAACACAGTATCAATGAAAATGTTTTTGAAAAAAGCAGATTAATTTCAGTGAGAAATCTCTGCTTTTCGGCTTGACTGTAATTTTATATTCTGTATAAATCTTGATTTAAAAGAGGATATCATGTATCAAAAGTGTTTTTATCACAGTTTCAAGTAGAGTTTTAAAATAGCATAAAAATGTGTAAAAGGATTTTGGATTTTCAAGCAAGGTCTTTCTTTTCTCAGATAACAAAGGTCTAAAATACAATGGCAACATTTTGTATTTTGGAAGCAGATAGTAGCAAGTAGTAAAAAGCACACTAAAGTATTAACTAAATCTGCCTCAAATATTAAAAACTACAAGTGTGTTTTATTGTTTTGGGTTTTATTCTATATATTTCTCCTTTAACTTTTGATTTATGCTTTCATCAGATGAACTTACATATGAAAAAGAAAGAGAAGATTTTAAAGATGAGTTCATGTTGTATAATCTGAAATGGAAACACAGTCAATACCTGAAAAACCCAATGTGTTCAGATAGAAAAGCCTGTGTCTATAATCTCACAACAATGAGGCTACCACGAAACTCTTTCCTAAACGTGCTCAAATGTCTCAAACCTCCATACTGCACAATAGCTTTGGCTTCCACTAAAACCCCTGTATGTTTTCAGACTTTTTTGTAGGCTATACTACACCACTTTCAAGATGTTGCAGTTGCTGGTGATAAAGTAACCATGAGCTGAATGCTTTTCACTTTGTAACTGATCAGGTTAGACCTCTGTGTCAACCGCAACCCCTGATTTGAAAGGACATCCTGGAGGCAGCTTTATTAATACAGTGAAATGTAGGATGACTATTTTGGTTATTTACTTTTTTTTGCCTTTGGTTACTTGCAGATAACTATTTTGGTTATAAAATTGTTATGAAAACAATTAAAAAAAACCCCCAAAACCAAAAAACCAGACCTTAGTCATGCCACATCTTGTTATGAAGTTAGTGTTTCCATTAGATAACAGGTTTTGGGGGGTTTGGAGGGGAAGATGAAGTTTCACCAGCTCTGCTAGGAGTCTGTTGCACTCTCTTGGGAAAAGGCAGGACACAGGACAGAAAACGTTCACACACCCAGCTCCTGACTAGGTCCCAGAAACTGTGTACTAGACTACTACAAATGATCCAGGCCTGCTGAACATGTGTACACCATTAATATAGGTGACCCAGAGCTGGTTCAACTTGAAGACGTGTCCAAATAGCTGAGTCGCACAGCTGAACCATACTCCTTTTTTAAGCTGCAAATCTCACACAAGCTTACCCTTCCTTTTGATGAAACATGCCATCTGCAAATAGCTTCTCTCTCCCAAGAAACACTTTGAAGGAAGTTCTTTGTACTCCTCCTTTCCCACCTGATCGCTTTGCCCATTGTCATGGTTTAAGGCCTGCCACACAGCCCACTCACTGCCCATCCCCCTCCTCCCTCAGCTCCCAGAGGGATGGGGAAGAGAATCGAAAGAGTACAACTCCCACAGGTTGAGATAAGAACAGTCTATTAACTAAGGTATAAC
>WYDI02026930.1:0-32993 GCA_009867235.2 Psittacus erithacus | reverse complement strand
GGATGGGGCAGCCACAGCTTCTCTGGGCACCCTGTGCCAGCACCTCAGCACCTTCACAGGGAAGAGCTTCTGCCTAATCTTGACTCTGAATATACCCTCTTGCAGTTTAAATCCATCCATATAAAAACACATATATGTATAAAAATTACCTGGTGGCTTGTTATTAACCCCTATCACCCTCTATCTAATCCTATTTGCCAAGCAGGTGATCTTTCCTTTGAGCCTGGCAATGCTTAGAAAACCCGAATACATGGAGCATCAACCGAGCAGCTGTTACTGAAAAGGCAGCTCCATAAGAGCAGGGCATTGCAGGGAAATTATCTCTGGATCTTCATAAAGTCCTCTGGAAGAGTTCTGACATGATGCTGTCTTAACTGATAGCATCAACTGTCCCCAGTTCAGGGAGCAGTATCCATAGAAACTCAGGGGCCTTGACAAGATGACAAACAACGCTGCGAGAGCCTCATAACAGCAGAGATAAGAAGCTGTGGCCAAAAAACCCCACTACCAAGTGAGGCATTTTGTGGTGTGGAATGAGTGGTCCCTGCCTGATGAAAGCCTGACTGCTGGAGGGAGGCGAAGCACAACTGGAGGATGGGAAAACAAGACTTGCCAAAGCCAGATGGGATTTCTGTTCCAGGGAAAAGCAAACAGTGCTGTTGGGGATGTGGCTACAGGGTGTTGCTCACTGTACAGAGCCAACTATCCCAAGTAACAAGTGATGGGATAACAGGTAACAGCCTCAAGCTGCATGAGGGGAAGTTGAGACTGGATATTAGGAAAAATTTCTTCCCTGGAAGGGTGGTCAGACATTGGAACAGGCTGACAGGGCAGTGGTGGGGTCATCATCCCTAGAAGTGTCCAAGAAACATGTAGAAGAGGCCCTTAGGCACATGATTTAGTGACGAATGTGGCAGTGCTGGGTTAATGGTTGGACTCTTATCATCTGAAAGGTCTTTGCCAACCGACCCGATTCTGTGATTCTATAAACCAGGAGCAACACCACTGGGAGCATCTCGGGAGCATGGCAATGCTGGCACAGAAGCCTGGTCATGTTTTGGAAGAGTCACCCCACAGCACAGTCTTGTGGATAGCGCTTTGGCCACCGATGATGTGCCGGGACGTGGGGAGCCCTTGGGAACTGCAGCGGGTGGTCCCAGCCCCTTTTCTGAGCCTTTCTTGGGGTTTAACCACCTCTTGACCCAACTGTGGCTCCTTCTGCTGGGTGCAGGCAGAGAGATGCTACTGGCGGCACAACTTTCCCATGCGCGGCAGGAGAGCCCATCGCCCGCTGCGGGGATGCAGCACGCTGCTCCCCTGCGCTTATTGTAGCCCCATAACTCATTGTGCAGGCAGGCCTGACCTCGGTCTTAATTAGCTGAAAACTGCACAATAAAATTACAAAAAAGTAAAAAAAGAGGAATAAAAAATAAAGGAAAAACCCTCCCTAAAAGCCAGTTGCAAATCAAAAGAGGCAACAGTGAGAGCAAGCAATGTGTCACCACAAGTGTCCGAGTCAATGGAAACCTTGTTAGGTGGGGAACAAGGGTCTCCGCTAACAAGCTCTTATCTGTGTTTTTGTTTTCTATTGAAGGTGCATGTCATTAGGAGGAGTGTTAACAAGAGCTCTCAATAGCTTCATATGGCCAATGGCCTCTGAATATTCATGAAGGTGTGAACAGAATGTGGGAAAGCCTTGGAAGAAAAGGCAAGAAAAGCGGCAAGAGGGCTGATTGTGCAGGGAAGAAAGGAGCCGGGACTCTGTGGGAAAAAGGGATCCTGAATCCTTCAAACAAGAGCGTATTCCCCAGGCAAAAGCTGTGTGGATGGTAGTGAGGGAGGGAAGATGTGGGATTTTTCCAAGCAGCGCTGGCAGTGAACCAGCTTCTGACATTTTAGGTGGCAGTGACCAGGTTTGGGGTTTCTTTAAACTAAAAATCATAAAAGCCACTGGCTGCTGGCCACTGGCCTCCGAACCTGGAGAGCCAAGCGTGAGCAACATAAACCACAGATGTCTCCCCCCGTCTGTGCAGCAATGCAAAGCTCCTCTCATCCCACACGTCCCACCGGTCCTCCTGGGGATAACCATCAACACCCTGAGACCTGCTGCAGCCACAGCCACAGCCATCACAACCTCAACATTCAACGCCATCCTCAATATTAACACACAAACCCCAGCAGCCAGGCTGGTGGGAATGTGCACCCTGCAGATCACCACCACTTCTCATGGGGGAAGAGGCAGGCACCTATTTTGGGGATGCGTAACCCTCTCTCCAGGTTTATCGGGTCCCAGGAAGGATCGAGAGAGTAATCTTTACTGGATGCCTGATACTGAAGCTGGGATGAGCTCAGAGGGGATGGAGAAGACGGGAGGTAAAGAGGCAAACTCAGATGCTGCTCCAGCCCTGCTGTGCTCACCATGGAGAGAGCAACAACTTATCTGCACCCAGATACCTGCTACCCAGCACCCACTATTCCAACAAAGCCTCCTGGCATCCTAAAGAGACCCCAAATTCACCTATGGCAAGAGCCCAGCAGGGCTGCCCAGGGGGCACTGGGGAAAGGAAAGATGCTTTTCCTATAAAACATCTCTGTAGGTTTTAGAGCTGCTGCTTCTGCACAAACCCAGGTTCACTCATTTTGGAGCAAAACTATGCCAGGGAGTTGCCTCCTCTTGAAACGCTCCAATCTCTCACATCAGTCCCAGATAAACAGTTTTCATTCAACAAATCAATGAACAGAAACAATGTAGAGCAAAATAATGTCAAGTCACTTCACTGATACCGACAGCTGCTGGGCTGCACAGGAGAAAGGGAGAGGCAGGAGGGGGTGTGGGGGAATAGAATGAAACATGTAAAAAGCAATAAATCACAGCTGGGGGGAATTATAAAACCACAAGCCACTGCTGCTCCCACACGTACACAGTGTTTACTTCTCTACTGCTAACAAAGTTTAAAGTAGGATAGAAAAGGAATAGCAAATAATCAAAATCATCCTTGTTAGAAAAGCAAAAGGGCTTTTTTCCAGTGCAAAGATCTGAGGCAGAATGCAAAGTGGCTTGGCATAAAGTGGGATGCAGCCCCAACCCTTCACCATCACTCCTTCCCTTATCACAAACCACAAGCCAGGAGTCTGTGCTCTCATGCAGGAGGATTCAACTTACACCAAAGTTTACTCTACACAGAGCTGGTGCAAGAGTGAATCCTCTTGCACTAAGGACCAAGTCTGCGCATTGCTCCATGGACCAGCCATGACACAGCACACCGACAGCTGCTGGTACAGGATTTCAGGGTCACTGTTGTGCCATGGCCATGTGAAGCTCAAGAGCAGTGTGGGGTAAGCCCCACTGTGCCCGAGGCCACACTGTGCAGAGCAGAGGGGAGTGCTTTCCCTGACATCCTGGGGTATTTCCTAGCTCCCTCCAGCACTGAGCCACAGACAGCACAGAACTCAAACAGAACCTGCTTTAAAACATGGTGGGAAAACATGTTTTGCTGCAGCCTGAAAAGGCTGTGAGGGACTCTGGCTGCGGGATGTGATGGGAGGGACGAGTGTCCATGGGAGCCCTGCGCTTGGTCATTGCTCACAGTCGAGCGAGCGGCTTCGTGAGGTGCCAATAGATGACATCGCACCAGGGATGGGGAGAAACCTTCCCGGCACTTCAGAGCATTTGGGGGCTGTGGGTGAGCAAAGTGCCCTGAAAATGATGCCCATGAGAACTAGGATGGGTGTTTTTACCTGGAGCATGGGGACACCTCCCATCTAATGCCAGCACGAGAGCTTCAGGCACACGAAGTTGGTATGAGCACCCGCGTCCAACTGGATCCACCTGCCCTGCACCAGGCCCATGCAAGTCCTGCACCAAAGTACCACGGCACTGATGTTATTTATGTCTGTATATAGGGTGACAAAGACAGGACAAGCAAAGCTTGCAGCCAGAAAAGTCTGGAATGTAACTTAAAACTGTGCCAGTGCAAGCCAGGCTCTCTGCTCTTGCAGAACAGGAACATGTTATAAACCAG
Source organism: Psittacus erithacus (assembly GCA_009867235.2). NCBI lineage: Eukaryota > Metazoa > Chordata > Aves > Psittaciformes > Psittacidae > Psittacus > Psittacus erithacus. Next base: position 28,971 of record WYDI02026930.1, on the reverse strand, counting down.
CAGGATAGCACAGTTGGAAAATGAGTTTACAATATTAACATTTCCAGGAGTAAGACCCATTGGTGTGACTAACTAGCACAAAGAACTGTCAGAGTTTGTATTAAATAATACATCTGAAAGCTCACCTTGATTCCTCTGTCTCCGATGTTCACGGAAGGGGTTGCAGTTGTAGCTCTGTTCATCCCACCTCAAACTGCAGGACACTGCGAGGCCTTAGGGCACCTGGAAGAGGACAGAAATGCTTTGCCAGAATAAAAATCCTCCAGGCACAACAGCATATGGAGACATCTCCCTCCCTGCTTTCTGGTGATGAAGACACAGCTACACATCTAGCTCAAAGGCATAAGCAGGTCCCACGACCAGCCAAAACCCAAAAGCACACAGCCAGCTTCTGGCATGACACTCGTACCCCCACTTGTATTGCACACAGAGGCTCCTGCAGAAGCTTTGCCACGTTATGGTAGGCCCCACACAAACCCTGGAGGGAGTGAGAATGCAACTTATCAACCACTATTAGTTACTGGCTTATTTCTGAAAGCCACCAAAATGGGAGTGCTTCCCTGAGGGTTAAAAATCAGGAATGAATGACTTAAAACATGAACTGTGACTGCCCTTAGCCCCCCACCAGCCCTTTTGGAGCAGCACTAAGCAGAACAGGGGGGCCTGCAGAGCCCATACAAAGATATACATGAGGCCAAGTATGAGGTGACTGACCAAAGAGACGGCTCTTCTCTTGGAAGACTGTATAAAGAGATGTATCTTGGCATCTTGGTTACTGTATGAAGAGATAGATCTTGACATCTTGGCTACTGCATGAAGAGATGGCTCTTCTTGTAGCCTGTTTTGCTACACACAGGTCCCTCTGGCCTCCTGCCTTTGTCCAGGGCCATCCTTCCTCGTGGTGCTTGGTCCATCTTGACCATCAAAGCTGTGGATGTGCCAAACCCAGTGCGACAGCTCCGGCTGCTGGCTGCCAGGGGCTGCTAACAGCATCCACATGGAAACATTTCGGGGGGGAATGTAGTTCTGTCAAGCAAATGCCTCATCCTCCTTTGTACCCATCTACCTAACCACAAGGGACTGGAAAAATCACAGATGCTTTTGCTGAACACCCAACACGTATCTAAACCGCACATTTTCCATCACTGCTGCTTTCCAGAGAGCAATGAGGGAAGAGATTTAATTACACACAAACTCTGCTAAATCAAGAAGAGAGACAGCTGAAAATAGGGGGAGGGGGAAAAAACCATTTAATTCAATTTATTTAGCAGCATCTTTATTGCAACAAAGGTTTTGTAATAAAATGCAGCAAAACTAATGCCTCCACTTTACATGATTAAAAGCCATGGAGCTGGGAATGGGGGGAGGGAGGGAGACCAATAAACCCACTGGAGTGAGACATGCAATTCTGGTAACACAAACAGCAGGCACTTCATGTTCTAAATTTAAACACCTGAACTTCTCCTGTGCACAACATCCAAGTGAAAACCGCACAAGGATCAATTCCCTTTCCAAAGAAGCGGCCCGGAGAACCCTAAAGGGCACAGAGGTCTTTACAGGGTTTTGGTACTCAAGGAAACAGGCATTTTGAGGCAGTGTCCTAATCTGGCTGCTTATTTCATGTATTTATACTCCATTATTGCCTCATTGAGAAGCTGAATCTCACACCAGCAGCAAACCAGCCTGCCTCACACATGGACACACACAGCACGAACAGGACCCGCTTCTCCTGGTAGGAAATAAAAGGTTGGGATCCCCAGGCTCAGAGTTTAAGTTTTCCATAATCTGCTGTGCAGTGCTCCAGGGTTAAAGCATTACTACAAAGTTATTTCCATTGCCTATTCCCGAATGCCATCAGTAAGCAGGGAATGCATTTTCCATTCTAATCTAATGAAGTTAGTTGATTTTCAGTGCTTTACTTGGTGCTTTGAACTCATTATTCCATTGGGTTTATAAAAATTAAGCAGTTCTGGGTAGATACTAATTATACTTTGTTCTGAATAAATGAAGTAATTGAAGACAAAGGGGGGCAGGGAGTAAAACTTCAACATGAAGGGTGAAACCCAGCAGCTTTACACATAGCACACTCAAGAGGAATTGCTGGAAGCTGCATTAAAACAGGGTGAATTAATGTGCTTCCACCAGAAACAAGCACAACCAAACCCAGCCACTGCAAATGAGAAGAAATTGCTGGCATCAGCACTCAGCAAGTTCAGTATCTCATTGCTCAGATCCCCATAGTTCATAAAGATTCTTAAAAATATATGAAATTAAAACATTCATCTCAAAGACATCTGTGCAACCAATATCCACCATGCAATGAATCCTGCTCCTGCTTGGAGCAGGTATACTCCTGGGCATAGAGGACACCTCTGATGAAGGCAGAATATCCTCCAAAGGGACACATCAACATCTTTTGTGAGAGCCATAGGGATGGTTCCTCCTCACACATTTTTTCTCTACAGACGGCCTCCCCTGCATCAGGATCTCAGTAGTTCTGCTTAAAACTCACATTAAGCAAAGTAGGTTTTAACATGCAGGAAGTAACAAAGCATAATCTCAAATGTCAAAACAGGCTGGAAACCTCTTCTGGAGTGACAATATCATCTCCTGGACTATTAAGTACAACCTTAGAGCAGCCACCACTCTCTGTGCCAGCTCTGGTCCAGGGCCAGACCAACACTTCACCATAAGAGGTGCAGGGCTGCTACTCCCCCCAAAATACTGATGCAATGGTCCTGAGCACTAACAGCTTCCTACCTCTGCATCTCAATTGCAACTGGCTTTGCCCTTCTTCCTGTGTCACTGGGAACTCAGCTGCTGACTGCAAATCAGATCTCTCATAAGGCATCTCTCACACCTTCACCTACAGGCAGGCATCTGCAAGAAATGCAACACTGATGATAAATCCTTGCAGCATTTCCACAGGATAAGAGAGCGTGGGGTCTGAAAGTGCTTAACTACTGTAAAGGGAAAATTGTGGGAAAGAAAGAAATACATAATTTATGTTGCAAAATAGAGTACTTACAGTACATTGCACTTTAATAGCTTTTTGATATATATATATTTAAAACAATGGAAGGATGCATCATTAAAAATTTCCATGTCAGCACTTATCACATCCTGTGCTAAATCAAAACCTAGGCTGGTTTACTTGCATAACATTCAGATCTTCAGTTCTCCAAAAAAGCACTGTTTGCTGAAGGCCATTTTTGTTCTGGTTTTTAAACAAAAGGATCAGTGTCATCTTAAAAACCATATACATTTACATTCAAGGGTAGTCACCTCTAGAAAAAGAACAAAAACACCCCAAAAAGCAAGTTAATTTAATATTGAACAAAATATAAACAACCTTGGAAAAGGTGATACTATCCACGTATAATTTTATACATATATGTATATATGAACAGATATAGATATATGTATATATATAATACAGCATAAACACATAAGGAACACAATGGAATTCCATAATAACAGCTTATACTTGTTTCTGTTCATTGTTATGTTGTTCTGGTTCAAATGCATCAGCACGTTTCCATGTCTCAATACTGACTAGAGCACACCCCATAGGGATGCTGAATTCACTTCAGCCACATTAACTGCTAGGAGAAGACATTAGAGGAGCTGGGCTCCTTCCCTGCCATGCCTTTTCCAAAAATAAAACTGTAAGCCTGTTATTGACCTGCTAACGGTGTTTTAACTGATCCACATATAATTACTGTGATCCAAAAACCAGAAAACAGCCCAAACCAAACATCCCCACCTCAGAAGATATTCACGTTTACTACATGCCCTTTTGCATTGGCTATCTTTTGTGTAACCCCCCCAAACCCCAGATCCTATTCTCATACACAGATTTTACAGCCATGTTAAGTGCACCAGCTCCAATAGCTTTGGTGCATATGCCCAGTGGCCTAACTGAAAAGCGATGCGGTTTGATACAAAACAGCCAGGTTGTGGTAAATCCCGAAGTCTCAGGATCAAGCTGAAGAGTACAAAAGCAGGGAAAATAGAAGGTTACAACATGTGGAGTACTAAGAGCGTAAACACTGAGAGTGATTCCAGATTTTCAAAAGATGAAAAGAAAATCATGCTCTGCTTCTCTCTAGCACCAAAACAGAAAGAAAAGGAAGTTCTTAGGTTTCTAAGAAAACCATTAAAACTTATAGCAGTCTCAGAGGCAAGCCCCAAGGGGAGAATTTCCTGGATTAAAGAGAATCATTTTGCTATGGGTTTCTATCCTAAACGACCTGCTGCAAGTTAAAAGAGACTTCACACACTTATGATGCTTTTTAGCCAAGCCTGCTGCTTAGTTAGAACTTCACTAGCAAAAACACAACTGGGATTGAATATCCTTTAGGCTTAGCAGAGTTACTTTAAGCTATACAGAAGGGGGTTTCTCAAATACAGCATCATAATCATGCTACACAGCAGTGGTAGAAAGGACCCAGGTCTGGAGCGCTGAACAGAGAACAAACCTGGGAAACAGTCCCCTAAATCAAGCAGGAAATTCAGTGAAGCAGTTCATATTGCCTCACACGTAGTGTTCAGAAGGTCTCTCCTCCCCAGATCCTCTGCAGACCGTTGAATTAGAGTACTGAGTTTTACAATTGTAACAGGATGCATATACCTATGTCATGCTGACGTGATGGGAAGAAACAGTATTACAAAACCAACCCCAGGGAAAATGTCAGTGAGAAATGAGCTGCACTTTTAAGCTTATTTTAAAATGTACAGAGTTTCAGCTCTTTGCCTTAAGTTAGTTTGCATGTCAGAATAAAAGATTGTTATGCCCATATCACAGTAAAATATCTTTCCACTTCCCCACTGAAATCAAGTACAATCAGGATAGGATTTCAAGCTGCTGAAAGAAGAGTATGATTAATCCTGGGAAGAGAAGAAACCATTTAAAAGAACCTGGCATCAGCTGAACTGAATCCAGGACTTCAATTCCTTAGGATGCAGCTTAAAAGTCTTTCTTCTTAAAAAACAATTAACATTTAGATAGGTGATGTGTCTACCTTGTGACCAGCTTCTAAGGAGTGAGACACATCCCTTTCATGAAGCATAAAAGCTATATGATAGCATTTAAAATGTAATACAAGTTGGAACCATTCAGGTAAACCCTTGCTGGGTGGTGAATAAATCATCCACTATTATGTAATAAGATATCAAGGAACACACTGTAAAAATACATCAACTGTGTCATAATTCTTTTAAAAAGTGAAGATCTGGTGCTGTAGAAGTATGTTGGTTTCAGTTTCAGCTCCTCCCCCAAGAGAACACCCATGGTACTGTGTTATACCCCAGACGTTTGCTTTTATTTCAGTCTTAAGCTTTCAAGTTATCAGGTCACTGGACTTTCATTTCCTGTATGGCACCAAATTTGCTCTTAAAAAAGTGTCTGTGTGTGTACGTGTGTGTACATGTGGCAGGCACCAGAATGCAGTATTCCATCCTATTTTCTCTAGTTTCCTACGTCTCCTTGTCTGGTGAAGCAGCCAGTGGAGCAGAGTTCTGCAGAGGTCAGTTACATTGCCTTTAGAGCAGCAATATGAGAGCCCAGGTTCTCTTGCAGGTAATACAGGAGGTGGAGTTCGTAGTGCTCTCCTGACTCAGGCACCCTTATACTGTGTCTCTCCTGAGGGTAGATCTAAAACATAAAATAAAATCATAAGTATTGATAAGAGTTTGAGGCACCAACATTTAAACCATATTCAAACTATGTAATCTCCCGCATTAACTCTGCACCTTGGCTAATACACCCCATCTGCCAGCGCCTGAACCCAGAGATACCCCACTGCACCCTCCAATCCAGCTGGTGCTGTGTGAGAGATGATAATCCAGCCTGAACAGAGGCAGATCCTGTCCAAAGCCATCACATAAATCAGCGTGCTCCCAGTTCTGCAGCACAGTGTGGAATAGCTGGGCTGCATCTGCACAGAACCAGGTTTAATTAAAAGCATAACCCAGTTCCACACTGCATGAACACTGCTGTACTGCCTCCAAACTGCAGAAGCAGCCTTAACTGCTCTTAACTGTTCATTTGCCTGATATTTTTACTTCTGTACTCATAAAATCTTCCTTTTAGAAAAAAGTAAGGCTCAAATCCTACAGTTTTACCCTAGAATTCCAAGCTGCCCAGCACAGCTACGTTACAAGTTCCAGTTCTGGACTCCTCAAAGACACACACATCACCTTTAAATCCTGATCTGGCCTCACCTGTAGATCGTAAGGTTTCCCAGCTCTCACCAAAAAACTGAGCAGAATACTAGTGTGTGCAAAGTGAACATTCTCATCCAAGAATCCGTGTAGCAACAGCAAGCGGTTTGGTCTGAGAAAAGCAAGAGACAGACATTTGTAGACAGCATCCCAAAACCATGCAGAAAGCATCCTGATAACTACTTTTTATCTAGCTTAATGTGGCTCTAAAGTGCTAATCATAATTGAAGATATGTTTGGCATTTCTGTAGACATAAAAGATAGTCTTTAATTACAGCTAGTATAAAAGGGATTACATGGAACGGCCTGTAATTATGCAAATGTTCATTCAAGTATTAAGTTTATTAGTGCTGGGGTTTGGTATTTATTATTTTTTAATTATTGTCTGTGCATTAGCATTTGTGATTCCAGTATTCAATTGTCAAGAACAAGGAGAGAAAAACGTCTCTGTGAGGCTTGAACTTTCCTGGTAGGAAAAGTAGAAGCAAGAACCAAACTTACTCAGAAGGAAACTTCTCTGCTTGCATGGCCACTGAGCCTAGGTAATAGCCCTGCTCGTTGTGATCCGGGTGGCCCATGTAGCGCTCTGTGTAACCAGTGTCATAGAAAATCCACAGCGTGACGGGTGCTCCAGCAATGGCAACCTGCAAGTTCAACACGGCTCTCAGCATGGGGAGGGGAATGCCAATGCCTGACCCCGATGTGGGGATGTCCCTCCCTCCCTCCCACAGCTCTATCCCAGTACAACTATTACTACCGAAAACACACTGGTAAGTTTACAATGCACAGCCTGCAGTGGAAAAAGAAATGCAACCCTTGTTCTCCCTCCCACCGTTCATACATATCAGCACAGGTCAGCTCTGACCTACATGGGCTTTTGTCCAAAAAGCAGAGTGCTCTGGTTTCAGGTTGCAAAACCTGTGTTCATTTGAATATCTAACAGAAACTGGGATCAATAGGTCCCTAGGACTCAGCAAACTACTCTGCACCACCAGCTTGCAGGGAGGCTGTGAAAGAAAGACCAATGAGAAGAAGAAAAAGCACCAAAAACCCCTTTGCAAGGCAATAATCCTTAAGGACGTGAGACAGTAATTATTCAACCTCCCAGTAATATTCAGGTTGGACTTAGAGAAAGCAAGAGCAGCCACAAAGAACAAAACCCATCCTGAGAGCAATATCCAGCTCTGACCACATCTGCCTTTGAGACTTGTCCAAGAGCAGTCTGGCCATTTACTATAGTGATCTAAAGTCACAAAATCACAAGAACCTCTTTTCAGTATCTCTCCCCATCCCCAGGCTGCCCTCCTGGCTGCTTCAGAAGACACTGCTACAAAGCAGCATGGGCAACTTGATCTGGAATAGATCAGGCTGCAAAGAAACTATTCTCTCAGTGTAAGAAAGCAGGGAGGAGAAGCAGAGCTCTTGTTTTTCAGCAGGATCATTTCCCTCAGCTGGTTCAAAGCTGAAAGTGCTTGGCAGACACAAAGCTGACAACAGCTGACACTATATAAGGGTACCTTCTGCACAGGTGACCCAAGATTGGTACAGCTGTACCAGCACAGTTGAGTTACTGCAAGCTCAACAGTCCAACAGTTTAAAGCTATCTTACACAGCTCCAGAGAGGCAATATCCTTCTGTGCTCAGGTGAATGGGGTGTCTTTGTGCTATGAACATCCATGGGAGGTTACCCGATTAAGGGAAAAATTCTGTGTGCATCACCAGAGTAAGTACTCAATGTATGAACATACCCTGAAGATATCTGACCTCTGCATTAAAGCCATAAGAGAGAGGTAGCCTCCGTAGGACCAGCCATGAATGCCAACACGATCCAAATCAATGAAGTCATGCTGTGATGCCAAATACTGCAGCCCCTCCACTTGGTCATCGATTTCTATTTGTCCCTGGGAGAGGAGAGGAAAAGGTAAGCTTTGTTAGTTCCATTCTCAGGCTGTCCAGAGGTAACCACTTTCAGAGCTTTGCTGCTTCCATTCTTGCAGCACCCAACCGCACACCAGCACTCCACTGTGCTGTTACAGAAAGATGACCCCTTTCCCTCATAAGGCACTAAATACACGCACAAAGAAATGAAGAGCCAGACTCAGAGTTCCACTTACCATTTTGTATTTAAAGGCTCCTTCAAACTTCAGGCCTCGGTGGCAGGACCCCCTGTTGTCAATGACAACAACGACATAGCCTAAAGAGGCCAAAGTGTTCAAACGGAAATACTTGATTCCTTTGAACCGATTGTTCACGAGCTGTACCTGGAATAGAAGAGCAGCAACATCATATGTAATGGACAGGTATGTAATGGAATCCAGAGGTTCCCCTCTTAATCCAAGTTCAGACTTTATTTAACTTTCCTTTAAATGCTTCGTACATTTTTATAACAAAGTTTTCAAGATCTCTGCTGCAGGATTCTCTCTCCCTCCCTGTTTGTGGTCTGCTATGAAATAAACTCTCTTCCCACAGTAACAAGCCATTCTGTGTCACAGATTTGAAGTGCTGAACTAAGGTCCAATGCAGCACCAATTGGCATGGAGCAAGAGGGGTGGCTAATGACTGCATGACAGAACCTTGAGCCTTCAGCTCTGCTCTTTCTGTTCTTTCCCAGGAGAAGAATCTGTCCCTTCACCAGGTCCCACGCTATCTGCCTTTGACCATAGCATGGCACAGCAGAGTTGTGGAAACCTAAGCACGGCTAAAGGGCTCACCTTCTATTCAGCAGTGGGAGAAGGACAAGCGAGGAACAAGCTCTCCTAAGCACACACTGGTAATGGTCAGTGCTGACAAAGCGCTCCCCTCACATACACACAGGGAAGTGGAAACAAAGGACAGGATTCATATGGAGGAGGAAGAGATAGAAAGGAAACAAGGACTGTCTGCACTCCTTTTTCTCCCAGTTCTAGTTCTGCTGCTCCATACCTGTTCTCAGAAAAGTGGCTGTGCCTCAATCTATGACCCAGAAATGACTGCTTACAATACCTTTGGCCAAGCAGCTACTCAACAAAGAGGCAAAATGCTGCACATTATCTTCAGCATAGGGTAGGAACTGCTCATACGGGAGGGCAGTGGAGTGATCCAGGCCATCCCACACCACTGCTCCCTAACTTCTGCACTCACCTGAGGACCTCCATAGATGAAGAGCACAGTGGGGTACTTCTTTCCAGGTTGCAGGTTGTGAGGTTTATACATCATTCCATAGAGCGTAAACCCTGTGGAGCTCTCAAAGGAGAACACTTCTGGGGGAATGTAATCAGGAAGAGGGCCTGCCATGGGAGGAAACAGAGGGTCTGGTTTAAAAGTGAATGGATAAAAAAGGCAGCTCTGCTTCTGCCACATCACTGATCTCCGTGCAATCCCAGTGGAGCTCTCCCACACTTCTCAGTGGATGTGGCTGGGAGCCAGCAGAAACTGGGAATGCCTCAGCCATAGGGGAGCTTTCTCAGTCCTATCCCATTCCATCCCTGCTCTCCTATGGATGGTAGTGGCTTTTCTCCCCTGACATGGCTATTACAGGTATCCCATCTTTTCCTAACCCCACTTAGGACTCACCTCATTAATAAACGGGAAGCACAGGATATGGAGCATGCCTCAGGGAAGGAGAGATGAAAGGGAACAGAAACACAATGGGCAAATAAAAGCCCAAGAGCTGTCTCACAAAGACCTTAGTAGGCAGCAGCACACAACTACTTAAGTAGTATATGCCCCTTCCTGGAAGCATGATCATTAGCAGGCATATGGTACAGAGTAAATAAGGGTGCTTAACCCCCTCCCCTGATGCTAAAACTGGCTGACTGCAGTTTCAACTGGTTCTGGCAGGAGAAACTTGGTAATTTCCACTCTAAATTCCTTCATGACCAGTTTATACCCATTTGGTGCCGACCTGAAAACACCACTCCTGTGCTTCCAAGAACTCCTCACACAAGCACGAGTTTCAGAGATAAGTCTAGTCAGCTACAATAGCAAATCTCAAGCAAGTATATCCTGGGATATCTTTCATTCTGTGATCCTCGTTGTCCTTTCCCTCAGTTCTTCATCCATACCCTTACCTGCTGAATCTAAAATGGTGGCCCAGAATTCCTTTGTCCTGTGGGCTGCACCATCTTCAGGTCCTGTCAGGCGGTAAAGTGACACACAGTGCGGGTTCTTCTGATTACTGTACTTGCTGATGAACATGTCACAATCCTGGGGAGAAAAAGAACATAACCTTGAACTCCTCAGTGCAGAGGTAAAAGTGATCATTTCTTTGTGCATTTAGATTTAGATCTTTTAGAAGGTGTTTATGGACCAAATTAAACCAGGAAGTCTGAGCACTTCTGATAACAGCAGACAGACTCTGAGAAGTTACAGACCTTAGCAAGACTCAGCCAAATTTACACCTGCAAAACTAATAGCAGCATGAGAACCCTGTCACACATCCTCTTCTGGGTAAAGCATTCCCAGCTGCACAGGCTACTGCCCCAGATGCCTGGAACCCTGCCCAATGACAGGCTCATCTCCTCTGGTGATTGCTCTATAGCCCACTTCAGGTTGAAAAGTCAGGCTCAAACTGCTTCAAACAATTCATCCTGGCTCCTTTTGCCTGAAGTGAGCTGAAGAGCAACTGAACTGGGAGGTCAAATCTACTTTCCAGGGTGGGTTTATGCACTCACTGTACAACAGGAGCACACAACACAGTGTAAAATCAGCTTCTCTTACATTCAAATACAGCCTTGCCTGCTGACTGATGAAGGACAAGACTGGAGACAAGCCACAGCACACCCAGCCAGCCCTGTCTATTAGGGCCTCACAGACAGGCAGGTACCTGGCTGACACAGCAGGCATGAGAGTAACCACGTTCCGTCAACCGCTTTATTTCACCTGGATTCTCGTAGTTAACAACGTACAAGTGATGCTCTAAAGGGGAATCTTTTGTGCCTTGGAAGTACACCAGTTTTTTGGCTTCGTCAACACAGATCTGTCAAAATGAAAACAAACACCACATCCCTCAACATTGCTTCTTGACAAAACAATACCCAGTTCTACTGCTTCCAAGTCTCCTCCTCAGCCTTCCCCATACAGCTGAGTTGGAGCCAATCTGAAAGGAATAAGCCAACTGACTGTTCTTACTGTACACAACTCCGTCAGTTATGATCTGAACTTCATGCCTTGCTGCTCAGCTCTCTCATGCAGGTTCTTTACTCTTCCCAGTCTCCCCTACTATTTCCTATGCTAAATAATTCTGCCCCCATGGAACATAAACACTGTATTCTAGCTAAAAAGAGATGGGCTAACAGATTTGTGCTGATCCCCACAATGAGTATCTCTTAATTCCAGAACAGCAGTTGAACACCACCATGATGTCTTTCTGCTCATGAAACCTGGAATTTCCTCACTGATACCTCACAGTATTTTTGTTTCCTTCTCTTTAAGCCTTAAATTTAGTGAGGAAAATTCCTTGTTGACAAAGACCCACACAGGAATGTGCAGGAAAAGAATGCTGTTGCCCGTGCCGCTTTCCCGCACTGCCAAAACCACAGCCTCTGGTCCAGAATAGCACATCAGAGGCAGAGAAGGATGAAAGCACACTGCAAACCAAAAAAACCCCATGATATGTATGCTCAAACTCAGTATCAAGGAATGGCAAGTTCCACTCTTCTCAGGGAGCAGAGCCTCACTAATGTGACATGTACCAACTTGTGAGGCCCCAGAGATAATCCCTACCTACAGTGTGTTTTGTTTGTAGAACATCCATACAGTAAGAGCAGAGACTTACATTGGATCCATGTCTGCCAAGCACTTCCCATTCCCCACTGGTAATTGCTATCTCCTCTTTGATGAGGCACTTGAAGTCACCTGCAAACAACCAACAGAGAGAATTTACACTTCAACATTTCACAAAACACACGGTCACAGTAACACTTCCTTCCTTCCAAGCTTTTCTACCAGACTAAACCCAGGAGCAACGTGCCTTTGCAGAAGACCCGCATCTCTGCCAGCTCCCCAGACAAATGTTAGAGCTGGTACTGTTTAACACTGTGTGAAACAGGTGTTAAAAGATTCACAGGGTTTAGCCTGAGGCCTGGACAGCTTTTTTATTAAGTCTTTTGTCACCTGCACAGAAACAGAGGTTTTGTACGGAAAAGTGGGCGTGCAAAGGGAATCTCAGGAGCCAAAAAAAGGGGATTTTTGAAACAGGGTGGGGAACAACTCTGCTTTCATAAGATAGTCTCACTTCCTCGAGAACGAGGCAGACTTAGCAAGAAAAAGGAGTCAGGTACATTAAGAGAAATCTAATCAACCCACGATACAATGCTATCTGGGGAAAAAACTACCCTAAATAATAGTTGCATGAAACTAGGACCTCTAGTAAAATGAGGTGTGTTTTTTGTGCATGCAGAGCTCAGCAAGTGCCTTCAACACACACACAAGTAAATTAAAGTATCACAGCATGAAACTGTATATTAAAGAATACATGCTGTGGAAAAGACACTCGGGAGCTTTGCGCACAGCTCTGTCATGCATCTCAGCAAGACCAAGCTCTGACTGCAGCTCAGAAGCACGTGGTCCTTGATGTTTTTGCTTAAAATGGCTCTTCCTGCATTTCCAACGCAGTAATTTTCTCCTACCTACATCTCTGTCTATGCAGCAATACCATGTTTGGTTTAAAAGCAGAGAGGAAATCTCTGAATAGTTCTCATATCATAGGTTTTGCTGCCAAGGGCACATGCTCATTTATAAGGGACTAAGATGTGTGCCCACTGAGAGAGGGAGGCTCTCTTTTTGTAGTGCGTTCAAACCATGCTCATTGTCAGCCTCTCTGCTACCAACCTGCTTGTGAAGGCTGACAGGGACTGTGGTGTGTTTACCTAGGAAACTGAGCCCTATGCCTCTGTTAAGATATATTGGAACCAGTGCATCAGACACATCCATGTTGTTACTGTAATGATTAACCTCTGGCAAAGTCAGTGCACAGGCAGTCCCAACACTGACAAGGAAAAGCCAACAAAGTGCATTTCACAGTATCACAGGAAGCTTGCTTCCCATCTGAGTTTCTGCAACTTTTCCCTCTGGTCCATAAGGAAGAATCTGGGTTAGACCTAACGCACCCTGAATGCAGCAAAACCCCTGGACAATCTCAAGAATTCAACAGTGAAGTGCTCTCCTGGACAAGAGCAGGAGTTTCCAATCAGACAACAGTTCCTGCCAGCTGGAAGGACATTTATTTCCTCACTAGCTAGCAGCAAATGACCAACTAACTCAAAACAATGATTTCACTTACTTGGAGCAGGGAGGCCTCCACACGACCGCTTATATTTGCTCTCCTTCAAAACCGAGGTGACTTTGTAGAGGTGCCGGAATCCTGTTTTACACTCGGAGGCAAAAATGAACTCTATCTCATCTTCATGGGTTTGAGGGAAGACATAGAAGATATCATGGATCTGTGGAGATGGAGCAAAGGATTACTGTTATCAGCAGGATTTTGGCACTGAAGTCACATAACACAACATAAGTTGTTCCTCTCACTGCTTAACACAAACACAGCTCACACTAGCAGGGTGCAGCACTGGGAGAACCAGTTGCGCTTATGAGCCTGGGGGTGTCTGCAGGCAGCAGCCACGGATGTTGCACAGCTCCAGGCTTTTTGCTCATCTAACTCTAACTTCTGGCCACCAACCTAATTATGTGAGTTTTTCTGCACCTGCCTTTCTAGCTTAGATACAGAGGTGGGTCCAGCTCTGCAAACAGCATAAGACACACCCAGAGGGTCCTTCTCTGTCCAGGAGCGCACAAGTGAAGGGTTACTTAAAGAAAGAGCCATCATCACCTACACACTCATGAAGATGCCAACTCTTCCTTCATGGAACAAACTTCTGAGTGACTTGGAAGCATTTATCTGCACAGGATGAGCTGCCACTCAGAAAACACTCCAGCCAGTAAAAATAACTGAGAAAGGAAAATTCACTACACCATCCTGAAGCTATGCACACTATTAGGAGAAAATGTGGTATCACAGAGAACACTCGCTGTGTAGGGACTATTTAGTGCCAGGCTTTGTGCAAATGCTCTGCTGAAAGATCCAGCTACCAGTGATTGGTGTTCCCAGGCCTTCCTGCATCCTGGCACACCTCCAATGGGATGTCATTTCAGATACATCGATCTTTTATCTGCAGAGGTGTGAAGAGCACTCATTTTTACAGCATTAGCCTCGCACATAGGTGGCTGCTATCACAACATGGGCCCTACAGCACACCTCCAAAGGGATTACACACAAAGGTATCTCACCAGACCATGTAGTTAAGGAAGGGTTTTAGGGGCTCCTGGGACTTGTTCACCCAATATCATCTAGAGACACCTTTGTTGGCTGAAGGATACTTAATATGCTGGCATTGCTGCTGGTGAACAACTGGCATCAAGAATCTGGAAGGTGTCAGTGGGTAACACTGTGGCCATGAACACCAGAGCCCTGGGCTCTGCTCCTATTCCTATCTGACCACTGTGCAGCCTCAAAACAGTTCTGTTTTCACATCCCAAATCTCTGTGTTCCCTAAATACCGGTTTTTACAGCAGAAAGCACAGAATACACACACTGGGAGCATTCTCCTAGGCAGCAGAGTAACACCAATGCTGCGCAGGTGCTACAAGTAGAGTCTTGAACTATCAGAGAAGACTGAAATTGGAATTCTTACATTTATCCAGATGTCTGTTGTTTCTTCATAAATAATGAAAGGTGTAACAGAATCTGGTACAGCATCGATAAGTTTCTGTTTTTCCATTGCATCATCTTCTGTGGGGATGAATAATGCAGGAGGGATCAAGACAATCTGAAGTCGAGTTTGGGAGCGATCCAGTAAGATGGACCAGATGCTGTTGAGGAGACAGATATTAGAGAAAATAATGTGCGCCCATAAGTATTGGGTCTGAAAATCTCAGCAGACGCTAACTAGCACTAGGCATTATGAGGGAGTCAAGAACATTCCATTTCAGATTGTGGCTTACAAAGCTACATGTAAAATTTCCCCCACATAAACAAGTCTTCCCTAACACGAGAACCTATTTCACTTCATTTCAATATTGCATAAGCACTGCAGGTTCAAAAGTTTAATTAATTCTGTTCCCCCAGATTTGAATAGTGCTTTAAGGGAGAAAGAGAAGAGAAAAATCAGGGGAATAATGAAGCAGAAAAACTTCAAGTGAAATTTAAAGATACTTGTGAAAGTACTGATGTTTTCAATCTATACCTGGCAGAGAATAACACTGGCACCTAAATGGACTGGCAGCAGACTCTGCCGTGTTTCCAATGGCTTTGCATATAGCTCTAACAACAATCCTGCAAAAAGCAAGATAATGTAGCCAATGTCTCCCTGCATTTCTTCCACATTTTTTAGGCAGGGAATGAAAAAGGTGAAAGCCATCTTTAGACTCACGAACTGGAAAAGTGCAATTCTGGAGAATCACAGAATCATAGAATTATTTAGGTTGGAAAAGACCCTTAAGACCATCAAGTCCGACCATTAACCCAGCACTGCCAAGGTCACCACTAAACCACGTCCCTGTAGTCCCATGTCTACATATCTTTAAAATCCCTCCAGGGCTGGTGACTCCACCACTTCCCTGGGCAGCCTGTTTCAGTGTTTGACAACCCTTTTGGTGTTTTGGAGAGAAACCCTTTTGGAGAAGCTTCTGGTGAGTTAGAAACACTGTACTACATCATCTACAGGGTTAAAAATGACATGCAAATGTAAGTAGCACTTACAGCAGGTTTTCTGATCAGTAAGTCTGGTCAGCAAGGATGGTCCAGTGGTTAAGGCGCTAGCCTAGGGCCTGGGGGACCTGGGCTCATTTCTCTCCTCAGCCACAGACTTCCTGTGTGACCATGGCAAGTCACTTAGCCTCTCTGGGCTTCAGTTCCCCATCTGTAAAATGGGGATAATAGCACTGCACTCTCTCTCACAGGGATGCTGAGAGGACACATACATCAAAGGCTGCGAGTGCCCAATACCAAAGCAATAGGGCCAGGTACCAGAGAAAGAGACAAAGAGGACTCCAGTTTGGGATTTGGAAAAATCATCCCCTTTGCACAAACAAGTTTGTAGCAATGTAAAAATGAAAGCAGGCTTAAGCTTGAAGAAGACAGAGACCACTACATTCTGCTTCTAACTGTATTGCCCCAAACCCTCTAAGCAGAGACAGGATTAACATACGCACTATTTTCCTTCTGGCGTCCACCCAGCTCTAGCAATGTACTCTACTCCTTCAAAGAGGATCTCGAACGGCTGAACTAGCTCTTTATCCACAACATCTGCAATCTGTTGACAAAGCAGTAATTCAGTGACACTGAGATGAACCCCCACATCCAGTTTTTCATGCACGATGAGAATCTGGACACAGAAGACTTCTGTGCAGCTTATGCAATTTAGATTGCTCAGCCTTTGCAACACAAGGGATTAAACCCCATCTCTAGCCAGACTCCAGCACAATAGGAGAGCTTCACACTACCAGCACAGCCAGGGGCTGGGACTTGGGAAATCTGCATGCTCCTCACCAACCCACCATTTGTCTCGGACAAGTCACTTGAACACTCAGCTTCCCCATGTAAAGGGGAGGTGATTTGTACCGAGCTGTTTCGTGAGGTGTTTTCATTGGCAGATGTTGAACATCCTGCATGACATCCACTTATCAGCGTGCTTCTAATTCATGATACGCAGCTCTGCAGTCTGTTCCTGCTGGGACTGGGAACAAGTCACAGCGGTACCCAAAGGGTCCGGATGGCCTTCCCTGCCTTTGCTGGCTGAGATCAAGCATCACTATCCCAGCAGGTGACTGTTGATGGCTGAAGTAGCTCAAGAGTAGAGAGAATCCCAATAACGTATGGCTGTTACTGTATCTGGTAAGATTAATTCCCCAACTGCCTGAAGATCTTGGACTGGGCTGTGGAAAATTCTGTGAAGATCATCTCTTTCCATATGCTCATGCTTATGTAAGGTGATATTGTCTTTGCAAGCAAATTTTCCCCATATCTGCAGCCAATCAAGAGATCTGTCACATAAGACGATCTAACCATCCACACCTAAAACATTCTGCTCTGCAGCTCAGTTTGTAAATCAGTGGTAGGGAAGGAAAGCACAGCCTTGAGAAACACTGCTGCACACACAGACACCAAGTATCTGCATAGGAGTGAGGCAAATGCACGGCCTCTAGAGAAGCCATTAAGCTATCACACCCAAGAAAGTTGATTTGTACTGAACTGGAAAATGAACTAAAAAAGACTCACAGAAATCACAATTATTTGGAACACAAGCAGAACATAGAACTTACTCTGCCTTCCGCATTGATTGTCACTTCTGATAGCTTGAAAGTGACCTTTGGATTTGCTGTACCTATAAAAACAGATGTTAAAAGTCAGACACCAGTTGTTTGCTTCCCAGAGGGCAGAGTTGAACTGTGGACTATTGTGGCATTATTCATACAGAACTGGAAAAGGCAAACAGCAGAATGCTCTTTGATCAAACAGCCTACTTGCACATGTGAGGGACAGCACAGGCAGGGAAAAATGGAACTGCAAACAAATCTGATCAAGAGCCATGCTACTGTCACAGCCTTCTCTCCCACAGTCAAAGGATGCACATGCTCAGGAGTGATCAGGATAGAAAGCAAGCTTTGGTTTATTGTTTGGCTGTGACTCTGAAGGTGGTACACTGAAAGTGATCCAGTGCTAAAAAGCATTTATGAAAATTACACACTTAAAAACCTAGTGCCATGACTAGTGCAGTTAAGATAATAAAGCTATGTATTTGTGTTGAATACTGACAATATGAAGTTAACTCTTTACACAAAGCCTGCACAAAGCAGCAAGTCATCCTGCTGTAGAGCACCTGCAGTGCTAAATGCTGGGGCCTGCTTCACAGGAAGAAAAGAGAGACTGTAAAGAGTAAAGCTACTGATCCACAAGAAGCCACATGTGGCAAGTTCCATGTGCTTTGAATATTCTCAGTGCTGCTGTGAGAACTCCCACTTCATCAGCCTGCTTCATACACAAATCTGATGCACTGCGGTGAAACCACTTGCCTTGGGCCCCAGTGCTGCCTACCTGAGCACTTACCTTCTCTCTGGGAAGAATTTTCTCCACTGCCTCAAGCTTTGTCCTTGTAACAACCCACAGCAATGGGCTATTGTCCCTACAGCTCAGACTGGAAACTAAGACCCAAAGGTTAAAACCTGGATATTCTTTCTAAGGATTTGGGCTTTGGTTGGCTCATTTTCCTACACTGCTGAAATTTGCATTGAACTCAGCTATGACAGTATCACCTCAGAAATCAGGGAATACACAAGTGCTTAAAAAACACAAGGAATCATCTCTGGCTTCCCAGGCTAACACCGTGCTTTTCTTCCTCCTTGAAACAAGTAAATTAGTATCATAAACAGAAAACTTTTCCCAGTGGATCAGGGAATCTGCAAGACCTGAATGAATTCTGCAGCTTGGGAAGGTCAGCCAAACAGAAGGTATTTCTCCAAAAAATGAAGATTTCGGGAGTGAGGAAAGAGAATAAAGCACTGTTACCTGTGAGCAACATTCCCTGCTGTAATAGTAGGGAAACCTCAGAAGAACAAAGGTCAAACTGTTCAAACTTGACCCATACACCTGAAAGTGAATCGACCCTTGTCAGGTCTGCTTAAGTCTCACCTCCCTGCTTCCAATGGCACATCATGTACTATGCTCTAAGCCTGCTCTCACCCTTTTATTGTTTGCAAATATGACAACAGGAGGTTTTCCTGGTTGGCTATAAGAATGCTGAGTTTGCTCTTTGAAGTCCAAGAGCAATCATGGAGATCAGAGTCCTTCAGAACTCGAACTGCCAGGGCTCTGCCAGCAGCTGAACAGAAACCCTCTCTCAACAAATCAGAAGGACATTAATTCTGCAGCTATTCCCTCAGAGGCACAGTGCTGTAATGAGAACCAACCCCTCCACAACTCAGATGTGCCAGGATCTGAGACACCAGCTCCAAAATAGTGACAATCAGATAGGGTTTCTGCCAACTCCAGAGACACCCAGACTCGGAGCTCTTAGTAACTACATGGCTGGAATATCAGCACAGTCACCAGTGACTAATGTAACCTCCCCAGCAGCAGCTTCCCCAAACATATTTTCACTATCTGGACACCAATTCAAAGACTACTCAACACCTCTCCAACAACCCCTTGCTCTAGGTGAGGAGCATGACTGCTGTCAGGCACATGAAATAGAGTATGTGTCTCCCAGGGACAGAGATGAAAGGTGTCGAGGTCTCACCAGTTTTGGGGTACCGGAAGGAATCTGTTCTTCTTGTCTCCAGCATGGGTGATGTGACATGAATAATTTCCACCTCCGACTCATCATTTTCTTCATAAAGAATTCGAAGAACTTTACCCCCATTCAGTGCTGTAAATGAGTTAACATTTCCTGGTCAGAACAGCTCTCACTGTCAGTTATTGCAGGCATCAATATTCTCTCAGAAGCACGAGCAGGATGGAAAGATGAAATAAAATCCAAAACCTGTGATTCATGTTTCATTAAGCAAAACACTCCGAGACTCCTACAAAGAAAAGTCTCTTCCTCCAGTAACACGTGTCACAAGCCCACTGTAACATGCCCACTGCTGCAGATAGTTTAAAAGGAGCCACAGGATAAAGTTCTTATCTTCATAAAGAGCAACAGAAAAAACTAACTCTGTACTGGACCCATAGCAGGGGGGGCATTATTTGTGCCTGTCAGACTCACTGGATGCCCCACACTTACTTGGCTGTGCCTTTGGGCTCCACCAGTAGCCAGTGTATCTGTCAAACTCCTCCTGCAGCACAAAAGTGGCCACACCAGCAGATTTTGGATCATCCTCAACATTTGCCAGTTCTAAAAAAAGACACAGAAGAATCAGTTCATGATGTACTGCAGAAGCAAACCAGTCCTGCATTATGTTAAACATTAACCCGAGTTCATCCCTCCAGGAACACAACAATAAATCACTTCTCAGCAGATTTGTTTTCTGCTTCCACCCTGCTCTGTTGATTTATTTAGGGAGGATCTAATCCTCTCTGACATGGCAGCTTCTTTCAGGAAAGGAAAGCCATCCTCCCTTCTTACTCCTACCCAACTAATCTCTCCATTTCCTATGTACTAGCTGAAGAAAGAAAATGTTCTCTCTACCTGAGCTCAGTGAATTGGAACCGCAATCTTCAATTAAAAAGGCAAACCAAGCACAAACCTTTTTGAACAACTCAAACTGAGAACACCAACGTTCAGAAAAAGGAAAGCATCAGTATTTCATTCACTGCACAAAGCAAAAGTAAGAGGCTTACATAACGTGTCAACATGATGACATCTCCATAGGGCTTCAATATTTTCCCTGTTACCCTGGAGGTAACTTAGCAGCGCTCCATAAATAATTATCATCTGAGAAGAAGTCACTGCTACAGTTTATTTTTAATGTACTTACATAATATTTTAATATTTAACTTTTAAATAGGCTAAAGTTTATTACAAAGTCCCAGAAATTTTAATTTAACTGTAATTTAAATTGTATGCTTTAAATACAAAGTGTGATTTAAATGCAAAACAAAACACTTTGGTTCTTGAAGTGTTTTATCCACAATTTCCCATTTTCCTTCCTCCAGAATACACGTCTGAAACACAAGTGGAGAGGGCAAGAAGCAAGAACCTAAGTTACTGAGTATGAGGGGCCAGCAGAAGGCTCAGCGCTATTCAGAATCTGCCTATGCTGTCTCTAAAAGGCCCTGCAGCCTGATTTTTCCTGACAGAAACTTTCCTCCTGCTCTATTCCACCCACAGCCCCTCCACACAAGAAAAGGCTGTTCCAGTGAAAAGGAATGTGCTGTTTTTCAGAAGAGCCCTTCCATATGGACTCAACAAATAACTCATTCTGCCAGATTCCTCAGTGCACCCAGAATCATCCCACGATATCTGCACTAGAGGAAACATATAGAACAGGACAAACAAAGTGGAATAAACAGGGGCCATTCCCCCAGATTTCAGAAGAAGCCCCAGTGCCACTGCTGAATTCAGTCTAGCAGGAACAAGTGCAGAGGAGGTGCAGAGATTTTAATTCAGGATGCAGTACCATGGTGCACAAATGTTAGCCTCCTTTCTTCTCTCGTTTCTATATTAGATATCCAGATGTCATTGCTGTGGATAAATGCAATCCAATTTGGATCAGCTGGACAAAGCTTGGGATCCATACGGATATTTGGACAACTTGTCTCTACCAGAATAGGTCTTAAAGGCTGTTGCTGTTGGAGAGAAAAAGAAAAGCACAGTAAGCAATGATAACACATGAACACTTACAGAAACTAACCTCGATTATCAGAAGGTCTCCAAGACTACAGTAGTGTGAACACTGACTTTAAATATACAGGTTTACAACACAGGAATCCATTTTAAACACAGAAAAATACTATGCAGATATTTTATAGGGAAAATTGTGTTTCCACCACGGTTGCACAGATCCCACCAGAGCATCTTTCACCAGTGCTGAGGATTAGCCACAGATCAGAAGGCAGCTTGCTTAGAGAAGCCTGGCACACGCTTCAGAACAGCACCCTAAAAAGGGGCTGGCAGAACATACAATCTTGTCCTTCAAAAGCAGCTCAGGGTACAGTAAATTCCCCCTGACAACAGGGTTAGACAGACATCAGGCATCTGTTACAATAATAAGAAATCATAGCAGCTTTGAACTCCAGCTTCAGCACCAGCAGAGAAAAGTCTCCTTCTTCTGCAAGCCACACAGCCAAACCTTCTAACACATACAGCACTGACTGCTGAACAGTGACCTCTAAACCACAGCCTGGGAATAGAAGTTGCCTCTGATGTGACTCCTGACTACAGGAAAGAGCATCCTTTTCTTGGCCTTTGGTTGGCTCAAGGCTATCAAGGCTAGTTGCCATTTGAGTGCAACAATAACTGATGATCATGCTCTTTTGCTTTCAACCCAAGCCAGAGCAAAGAAGTCCTGCAGTGAGACAGGAGGAGGGATGAGCAAACTCACAGTGAATCCATGAGGGCCTCCATCTTTTACATGATAAATTCCACTCCCTGCCTGGAACAGGAAGGTGCCGCTTTCCCGGTGGTAATCGTAAGAGGCGATCCCTATGGTGCCAATCCGCTTCCTCTCCCGCAGCAACTCCTCCTCACGAGAGTACATCCCATAGTCCAAGATGGCCTGAATACGGGCACAGAACCCAATACAACAATCAACACCTCTGCTCTGCATGCCACGCTACCATCAGAGCATCTCTGTACACTGAGCTTCCAGGACCAGATGGCTCAGCAGACACCCTCCTCCTCCAGAATCCTGCTGGTGGCTAGAAGCCTACTCCTGCTTGTGTCTGTATCATCAGCACACGTAGGTGCAGGCCATGAGCAGATCCCACACAGCTGTAAAGCTGATAGCCATCTCTCCCCGAGGAAGGCATCATTTCCAATATCCACTGGTTTAAGAAAGATCAGACTAAAGGTCTGTTATTTCTAGAATGGGCAGGAAAGTTTTTGCTAAGCTTCATGAAGACACACAGTAACTGGTCTGGCTGACAGCCTCAGGAAGGAGGATATCTCAGAATGGAGATAAATACACCTAATTCCACATGGGGGATGTCCCACCTCCTCCAGCCTGCCATGGTACATGGGATAGGACCGGCACGGGCTTGCTATGTGCAGAGGTGAAATGGGGATACACGTCCAAGGAAGTGGGATAGGGATCTTCTGCTCCAGCACGAGTCATGGAGCTACTAAATGATCCTCAGGGGGACTCATCACTTCCCCCTGCAACAGTGATTATTTGAGACTGGAGGCTCCTTCAGCAATCCCCAGCATCTCACAGCAGAGAATTAGATGCAAATTAGCACTTCGAATCTGTGCTGGCAAAGGAGGAATCATTCAGCACACACAGTGTTTGTGAAGGCTGTAGCTCCAAACACTGCTGGAAAGCCTGCTTGATTTGAGATGGCTGCAGTTAGCTGAGTATAGGGAAAATCTTAAACTTAAGACATGAAACTCCGAATTTTAACAATGGCAGACAGGTGCAACCCCAAAGCCCATGTCCTTGCTACACTGCCAAGAAGCAAGAAAGAAATCAGGACCCACCGGAAAAAGATCCAGAAGAGGCTTCCAGGAAAGCAACAGAGCTGCAGCTTTGTTTATGGTTTTGGGAATCTCAGAGTAGAAGAGTGTGTTCTCCCTGTTCTCACCAGACATTGCTGTTGTGAAAGCAAGGAGGGGAAAAAAATTAATTAGCTTTCTGTTCATTATCCAAACACTCTCAAAGGATTCCCAGGAACAGTTTCACGAAGCTCTTCCCACCAGAAAGTACTGCTGGGCTCTGCACTGCAGCCTTGCTCTGGAAATTCCCTGCTTCACAGAAATGTAAGCCGCAGAGAACAAGGAACTACATCCAGGCTTTCCCCATGCTGCCTAAGCCTGCCTGTGTCTTCTGGGGGGACCTTGTATTTCTGTAAGCTTTTAAAAAGAAGGAGGACCTTCCTGCTAATTCCCCTGGATGGATGCAGAACGACGCAGCTTGTGCTTCAAAGATAACGCATCTTTAGGAAGGTCTGAAGGTCCCTTTCCTGCTCCTCTCCCTCAGTGCTATTCAGACTTCTGAAAGCTCCTGCCAAAGCACCTGGGAACAGCCCAGAGGAGCCAGATGTGCCTTGGGGAAGGCCAAATCTGATCTATAGCTCAGGAACTGGCACATGGGAAACCAGAGCTCATCTGAGCTGGGCCTTCACCCACCCACAACATGCTTGAACTCAGCATCATTCTAAGATTACGATCCCTACCCTCTGAAACGGGGAAAAGGAGACAGATAAGCAGCTTTCTATGGCATTGCACAGCACATGCAAAGACTCTGTGAATCATAAATCAGAGCTTAAACACTCAGCCTAAGCAGCAAGCAATGGGGCTAGAACATTGTTCTGGCTCCTAAGCCTTTGGCCTCTCCCTAACTCAGTTGTTTCATGGAGTTGTGTTCAGCTCCTGCAGCTTTTGACAAAGCATTCCTCTCCCTGCTCCAAAGAGCCACCAGGAATGTTGTTCACAGTACCATTTACATGCCAAATCACTTCTAGCACTTAGAAATGGAGAAATACCAAGCGAAATCACATAGTGAAACAATACAGGGATGAGGCACTGAGGCAAACAACAATAAATTATATTAAGCTCTTCATTATCAAGACTAAAAATGTTGAGAAAAGTATTTCTTCTTTAAGCTGCCTCTGCCCTACACTGCTATTTAGTCCCCACAGGATCCCTGAAAAACCTACTCCATCAGTAGCTGAGGCACAAAGGACTTGCAAAATTACACTTGTAATCTTTGCTTTTGAAGAATAAGGTTCTACCCACCAGTTAAGAAAAGGGAGATTAAACCCACAGAGCTTTTAGAGAGGGTATATTGTATGGAGATCAGATTTAATCCATCCTCCCAGGTAGGGAACATGCCCCAGAGGACACTTCACAGTTTTTTTTTAGCTCTCACAGGCCTGAAGGGCCACGCAACCACACCATTTCTGTGGGAGACAAATCCAAGCTTTACTGAGACATCAAAATCATGATCATGACATTTGAGCAGCCAATCTCGCCCGAAATCCATTTGGATTTAACTGCTAGGAACATCCCACTCTCAAGAACAGTCAAACCCAAACAGCCTCTGCAGGGACTGTTCAGTCAAGACACAGGCTGTCATAGCAAGCTTACCCAGATAGTAGATCCTATCAGAATGAGGTCCTTCAGGATCATTTTTCTTCACAAACGTGAAGTCATGAGGGGCTTTTGCCATCATGTAGCCATGATACTTCCGTGTGTCTGTGAGCAGTTTCCGAAGCTGGCTCCAGGAATGTCTCTCTACATAGAAAGGTTCCAGTTTGGGCTGCTCCTCCCTCTGGACCTGCTCCTCTCTGCCTGCAGTTTCGAAGATCTCGAGGCCCGGCTGTTCAGTTTCCATGGCTGCTGCCATGTTGCATGTTTCTGGAAGAACAGAACAGGGGTTCAGCACCACCTTCCAGCAGCCCAGCAGACTCCCAAACCCACAGCAAAAGCGCTAGAAGGAAATCATTTCATGTGGGAGAAAACCAGCAGAACAAGGAGGACTAGGCAAGAGACTTCTGCTGTGGAAAACAGTCTGCCACCACTCAGCCTTTCAGAATGGGACTAAGAACTTCATAGAGCCACAGGGAGTTATTGATTTTTGCCTTTCCCTTGCCTCCACACATCAACTACTGTGATCACTTCATGAAGTGGATAAATTCTTCCCTGTTAAGCTCTCCTACCTGCTTCTTCCTCCCTGTAAACTGCACAAATGCTATACTGGTATCAGAGCAGGGGGTGAGGAGGACAGTAATAAGACGTGGGACAACCAACTGCTTAGAAGAAACAACATTAGTAGTTGAATTGGAACCACCAGATCATATGCAATGGTCCAAGGAAACTGCATGCCCTTATTCCCACCATTCTCCTATAATTTCTGGGATTTATTTACATCTCCTTTCAAACAAAGCTTGGAAGGGCCTAGCAACCATCATCACTATCATCATCTCAGGGATACAATTACAATAATGTATGGATAAGACTTCCGGAAGTGAAGCAATACCTGAAGGGGACACAGCGAAAAAAGCATTTTCCAAACAGATTTATCTGCAGCATGGGTCTTATTCTCCCAAACAGGCCATTAATTTAGCAGATCTCTCTTCCTGCAGGCAGCTGTCCTTTACAAAGTATATCTGAGCTGGAATTAACAGCCCAGATGTCTCCCAAGAGGAAACCAAGTCCTTCCACTGTAAATCCCAGATCTGAGGGCAGCTCCAAAAGGATCCAAGCTATAAAGTCCCTCCACATAGTTCATTACCAGAGAGACCAAGGATTGTCATTCCTCAAAGGGAGGGGGTTTTCTATATATAGAATGGAAAAACAGCACAACTGTTCTGCACACTGCCACGGCAGAGCTTGGTGGCCTGACAAAATACAGCCTAAATAAAGCATTCCCATTGAGCAAAGGGGCACTAAAGGACCACTGAATTTCAAGGTACAGGGTTGGGCACGGACTGGCTCTCCTGCAGCTCTGCACAGCTGCTGAGATATCTCAGCATAGGCAGGTGAAAAAGAAATGACCTACACCTTGGACCAAACCCATTTTATAGCACAAACTGCTAAACGCAAAGCAGAGCAAGTCTGGTTCCACCTTTGCGAATACAAACACAACGAACACGGACTGAGCTATTTACAACACAAATATGTAGCCCCTGTAAAACTGGAAGGAGAGCCCAAGCACATACACAAAGCAGTGCTCCGCTCAGCGTTAGAAACAGCATGAGACTTCAAACCTGCATCAGAAAACTCGCCTCGGAATTCCAACAAAGAAAAACCTCCTTTCTCCACCTACACCCAGACGCTGTAATGCCTTAACCTGACACACTTCTCACACCCCCCTCCCAAGAGAAGAGATAAAACCCGCGGGACAGTAGACTTCAACGAGCAAACACGAGGGAGATCTGCCACCCGGACAGGCAGCGTTAGCCCAGGGCGACGCGAGGATCTACCCTGGGAAATCACTGCGGGGTCTGAACCGCAGCCACCTCCCGCTCGGAGAAGGGTTTCATTTCCACCTCCCTGCAGCCAACAACACGGGGCTGCCGCACCCTGCACAGCGCCTCAGGGCGCCCTCCAGCACCGCCACACCGAGCGCACCCGCGAGCTGCACCGAGGGTCGAGCCGGGGGAGCAGCCGCGGGCCTGCCCTTGCCGCCCAGGTCGGGGAGAGCCGGCAGGTCCCGAGAGGGGCCCGCCGGGGGTTGCTGCAGGCCAGGCAGGAGGCGAACGGCCAGAGGCCGCCCCGGGGTAGGGCCCGTCCTCCCCCCGCCCCACAGGAAGGCACAGGCGACCGCGGCCCCGCTCATGCGAGGCCGCTTCCCCCGGGCTCTCCGGTACTTACGGCGCTCACGGCGGCGATGGGGCCGAGCCGGGCCGCTTCCGCTTCCGCCAGGAGTGGCAGCCGGGGCCACTCTAAGCTGCGCAGCGCCCCCTGCAGGTGGGGAGGAAGCGGCGCTGCCGCGCTTGCGGAGCACCGCGGGGTGCCGGGGAGGGCGCCGCCTGATGGGCGGGAGGATCGGGCTGCGGGGAGCCGAGGAGGGGGGACGGGTAACACCCCCCTCACATCGAGAGTGTTTGCGAGCAGTGACAACGCGGGTTCAGGCCACGGCACCCCCGGCTCCGGTGCCGTGAGCCCCCGGGGGAACGCTCCTGTGCATTCGCATTTCCCTTTGCAAAGCAAAGGTCCTCTCTGATCCGCTATAAGCTCTGCAGCAGGTGCCCCTCCTCAACACAAGCACACCTCAACGCCCCTCGGGACCTGATGGATGTGTTTCCCGCCGGTTTCCCTGTGCCGCCTCCCATGTGCTGCCTCGGGGCTCGTCAGCCCCTAAAGGTACACGGGGTTTGTGTTCAAACTAAAGCAACCCAGAAACTATGGTTATGGTTGGGCTCACTCAACCTTCTGCATAGGCTTTGCTGCCCCAGAGGCTGGAAATCCTCCGCCCAGAGGCAGGCTGAGGCACGGAGCCAGTGTCTACAGACAGCACAGCATTTTCCATCAGCCTCCCTCTATGCAAACCCCATGAGGTTCAACAAGGCCAAGTGCAAGGTCCTGCACCTGGGTTGAGGCAATCCCAACACAAGCACAGGCTGGGTGGAGGCTGGATTGAGAGCAGCCCTGAGGAGGACTTTGGGGGTGTTTGTTGATAGAAAGCTGAACATAACCCAGCAGTGTGCACTAACAGCCCAGAAACCAACCATGTCCTCAGCTGCATCAAAAGGAGCGTGAGCAGCAGGTCAGGGAGGGGATTCTCCCCCTCGGCTGCACTCCAGTGAGATCCCGCTGCAGTTCTGATCCAGCTCTGGGGCAACAGCACAACAGAGACATGGGGCAAGAGTCCAGAGGAGGCCATGGAGATGCTGTGAGGGCTGGAGCAACTCTGCTCTGGAGCCAGGCTGAGAGAGCTGGGCTGGGGCAGCCTGGACAAGAGAAGGCTCCTGAAGGGGAGACCTGAGAGCAGCTCCAGTGCCTAAAGGGGCTGCAGGAAACCTGGAAAGGGGCCTTGGACAAGGGCCTGTAGGGACAGGCCAAGGGGAATGGCTTTAACCTGCCAGAGGGGAGACTGAAAGCAGAGAGCAAGCTGCTCTATTGGAAGGTGTCACTGCCCGTGGCGGGCGTTTGGGGCTGGAGGAGCTTTAAGGTCCCTTCCAACCCAAACCATTCTCCATTGGCTACATCTGAGGAGCCGTGTCCTTGCCCATGGCCACCCTCGGGGCAGTCCTGTGGCGCAGAGGGCGCAGGACGGGGTCAACCCTCCTCCGCCGGTTACCGCAGGGACACCCCACACCTCAGAAAGCCACCAAAGTGGGCTGAGACCCAACAGCGCCCAAAAGCCACCTCAGTGTTAAAACACCCGCCGCGTCCCCTCACCGGTCCCGTCGCCATTGAGGGCAGCACCTCTGCGGCTGCGCGAGGGCCGGCGGGGACACCCGGCGGGGACACCCACGGCCCTGAGGCGGCGAACGGCAGCGCTGAGGGCGGGTGAAAAGCGGACAGCGTCCCCTCACAAGCGAGGACAGCCCCGCACCGCGCAGGCGCGCACTAGGACCCGCGCACCAACCCCCGGTCGGGACGCAGCGCGCAGGCGCGTAGGAGCTCCCCCCCCCCCCCTTCCCCCCCCCCCCCCCCCCCAGCCTCC
>WYDI02026929.1:0-79325 GCA_009867235.2 Psittacus erithacus | reverse complement strand
GTGAATGCTCCATCCCTGGCGGTGTTCTAGGCCAGGCTGGACAGAGCCTTGGGTGACATGGTTTAGTGTGAGGTGTCCCTGACCATGGCAGGGGGTTGGAACTAGATGATCTTAAGGTCCTTTCCAACCCTAACTATTCTATGTTCTATGACAGGTGTTAGCATACTGTGCAATTCAAGGTCTTGAGCATGCTAGAACCTAGGTGCTAGCTTTGGTTTTATTCTCATCTACCAAATTTGTGCAGTGCTAAAAAATCCTGCAGTTTAAATACTAGTTAGTAAAAGGACTTAATGACCAGGAGTCAAATTGTGCTGTTGTTGTTCATTATAGGATATTCTTCAATACCCTATAAATTCTTCAATACCCTATGAATTCTGTCATACTATAAACCTATCAAATTCTGTTCTGAATAAATGTCCAGGAATTTGTAGTTTCTTACCAATTGTACTAGAGGACAGGCATTTACATTCTATAAATATGGTGATTCTATGAAATTCACTCACGCAGTGTATTGTGCTTGGCTGACAATCCTCAAAATGGACTAACCGTGTAAGCACAGGCAAATCTAAAATACACATTTAGTAGAAAATCAATAGTTCTTGTTCTCAGAAGTTTAGTGGGGTTTTTCCTTATAATGTCATTCAGTCTTTGATGATGCGTTCGGGAGAGAGTAAAGCAAGCAGTGCAACCAGTAATAGCATATTTGTGAGCTATAACCTTTAGAAACACTAGCTTATTTTGCACTAAAGTGTTTTCCCCATAGAACACATGAACTTGTGTGCTGGCTTATTGACAATATTTATTATCATCCTACACTGTATTACAAAAAAAAAAAAAAAGACAAAATAGGCAGCGTGTGCCCTGAATTGATTACTGTGTAAGCATCAGTATCACCGGTGGAACGTCATTAAAAATAGGAATCTTGATCTTGCAGTAACTGAGTGTTTTGCAATTGGACTGAGAAAAGCAAAGGCTTCACTTACTACCTTTTTCTAGGTAAAGATTCTTTTCAGCTGCATGGAATTTAATTGATGAACCATCAACATGTCCCTGTATAGGATATAGGGTATATGAACTTTGCTCTCTGCTTCCTGTCACATCATGACACACTTTTGAAAGTGGTATGTTGGCATAAATGCCTTCTAGTTGTAAATTATGCTTTTTAAAATGGGATACTGTCTTATCTGTGTTTCTGCAGGGCTAGCTGGAAAGATTATAAAAGCCATCATCAATGAAGGATTTCAGATCTCAGCTCTGCAGATGGTGGGTTTCCTTTTGTGTATGTTTTTCTGATAAACAGAAGTTGGAGAAGTGCTGTATGTGCTTCACAGCAACACATAGGTGTCTTCCTGTAATACAAAACTGTTTGTGCAGACTGTGTAGCAATGTCTTGGGATCAGCATTGTCCTTGTGATATTAGTGTTTTATTATTGAATTGATCAGCTGCTCTGTTTCCTGTTGCTGGGTGACCTTGAGGCAAGACACTTTACCCCTGTGTATCTTAGTTTTCCTATAATTAGAAGCAGAGTAATTGTTTTTGTCTATTCAGTAGCGATTTTTGAGATATCTTTACAAAATTTTACAAAATTAATCTAAGATTGATTTAAAGATTGTTAATATTCTTCTTTAATTTTTCTTAATATATATTTATTGTGATTTTGGGAAAGGTTTTAAAACGTCAATCACACTCAACAGTTAAAGGAAGTTGGCACAGAGATTGTTCCCAAGTGTAGTCCTGTACTTCGATTTTTGTGGAAGTTTTGAGATCTGAAATCCCTCTCTGACCCAAATCCCCACCACAAACAGAGAATAGACCCTTTCCTTTACTATGCAACAAACATATTCTCTTGTGTGTCTTAGTGGCATCAGCCAACACTACATTGCCTACTTACTTTTAAGGTAGAAGAAGATACTGTCTGCTGTGCTGTCTGTGGTGTCATTGGCTATGTTGTTGACAAACTTCATATTGTAGCTGTAAAACCATTCCTTTTGTATATTAAAACTTAAAAATATATTCTGAATGTTTGCTGGCTAAGAAGGGGTATGTGTCTATTTTTTGTTATTGTTTAAGGCAGACTGGCTAACATTTTTATTTTCTTAGTTCAACATGGAACGTGCACACGTGGAAGAATTTTATGAGGTTTACAAAGGTGTCGTCTCTGAATACATGGTAAGCATAAGGTTGAGAAGAATCTGTTTAAAATAAGGTAAAATGAGGAAATGGTCCTTTTTTGGGATTGTGAGAAGATAGATTTTATGAACCTGGTATTGACTGGTTCTAATTTGTTCTCAAGTAAACTAACTCATCTTGAAAATTGTGCTGTCTGTGTTGTAAGAAAGGAGAATCTTCTGTGAAAATTCTTCAGCCAAGGAATTTGTAAAATGCAACAGAATGAAATCTTTCCCCTCTCGGATAAGTTATTTTATTGTGGTAGAGCTATGAGAATGTGTCATTTCTGTATCTTCATTTGACTTGATATTGCAGTTGTGGCTTGGACCAGAATATAGATTTATTATTTTGTTTACAATGGGACTACTATATTTGAATGCTTTCCTGATGGCATTTTGTAGCTATTAAGTTTATTGATCTGAATTCTGTAGATCTTCAGAAAATTTGAGAAGTTTAAGATATGCTGTAATGCAAGTGGGTGTCTAAGACTCTATATATTATTATGCCTTGTTGTACTGTCACATAGAATTTCCTGACTGCAGGCAGAACAAAACGAATACAGGAAGACAAGCTTGCATTTCTATATAACCGTCTGTCAGAGAATTTTGGTTTATTTTGCAAACAGTAATAAGTTTACCTTTACTGTTGTTATATACTATGCAAATTATCCTTAATTTTTAAATGGTTAAATTTTTAAAACTTTTCTACACAGTTACTAATATTGCTTTAGTTACTAATATTGCTTTAGTTGCTAATATTACTCTGACCATGACATTTTTGTTCCCCCTCGCCTCCCCCTATATGAATGTTTAGTCTAACTTCAACAGGGTCTGTGGAATTGTCTTTAAATTGTTAATTCACTCTCAGATTGGGGAATACTCTTAAAGTCTCCTCTGATAACACTGGTTTTGGGAAGGACCAAAGGAAGATTGGACAGGCAGACTTGTGGGTATGTGGCAGAATTCAAGTATGGTGATACCTGACCAGTATTTCAGGGCCTGAGGAATCCTGGTACTGCAAAAGTCTCTGCTTTGAACCAAATCAGAAATTCTCTGTCATCTTCTGCAACTCTTGTACAGTCTCTGACCCCCTAATAAGTTGAAAATTTTAGTTATATAATTTAATTAGATAGTTACTTAGAAGGCAAGGTGACATTTAAACAGGGTAAGTCAATAAAGAAGATGCGTTGTAGATGGAATTTGAAGAAAAGTGAGAATCTAGGGCTCTGTCCTGCAAGCCATATGTGCTGGATGCACTCAGTTGAAATGAAATTAATATCTCCGTGCATTCAGGATATCTGTGAAACAGGAAAACATGGGAAAGCTAATGAGGATGGCAGCAGAATCCAGAGAAGGCACATATGGAAACAGCGATAGATACTGTTAGTGCAGGCCAAATAGGAAGAAATATGTTGCAAAATAGGATATTGAATAAAAAATATGACCTGTTATATCTGTGACTCAGAACCATCTGTTTTGATCTGAATTTTATTTAAAATTTGAAAATAACTCAGCACAGAAGGTACTTGGCATCCAGAAATCCTTTTCAAAAACTATACTCTCCTTTCGTCTGGTGAAGTCAGTCAGATAAAGGCTTGGTGTTTTATATAAAGCATTTCTCTGTGAAAAGAGAAAGCTCAACAACTGCCCAAAATGTTAGCTTTGTTGGTATCTCCTGCATGAAATTTTGCATACTACTGATCAGGTTCTATCCTTTTTTGCATTGTATTTCCCACTGTAACCAGAATAGAAAATGGAGAGAAAAGGAGGGACATTCTTTTGGGTCATCTCAGAATCCATGTTGTTAATCAAAAGTATTTGAGCTTGTTCCGGCTCCAGGAATCATTTTGATTGACCACAAACCACGTTATTTGGTGGATGAACTATTTGCTAAAGAAAACTTGATTTAGCTGTAACTGGGAGTCTTACCGAAGAAACAGTGTCTCCTATTTAAATTCAACTCTGGACTCAATGAGACTGCATAAGGTAGTTCAAGCTTGCCTCACATAGTACTACTTGTCTGTGAGCTGCAGTTGATGGCAGCTGCTCTTGACTCATCAGCTTTCTGTTGTAATGAAGGAGTCAGGAGTAACTTGGCTCATGTTGTTTGCAGCTGCAGGTGGGATGTCAGTGCTGATACAGAAACAACAGAAAAGGGAGAAACAAAAAAAAAAAACCACCACATTTTGCAAGGAGGAATTCAGTTGATTCAATTAAAGTTGAAAGCATGTTTTTTCTCCACTTTCCTGCTAATATTTAGATGACAGAATTCAATGAAGCTGTACAGAGTAGTGGCTTTGTGGCAATTTACTGTTTCTTAATAGAATGAAATATATTGCCCACTGACCTGTTGTTAAAAAGAATCTGCTGGTGATAAGATAGTTTCTGTCATAAAATATTTATTCCTATTACAGAGCATGAAACTAGTCTGCAACTCCTTCCACACCCTCTCAGGAATGCTTCTACCTGCATTTCCTAGGATCAGGTTAATGATAGAGGCACTTGGCTGAAATGCTGTCCTCCTGACTTTAAGTGGGGAGACTAAGTCCATGCTTTCAGCATGGAATCCATTATGAAGATAGCAGCTGTTTGGAACAATGATGATCAACTTGGAGTCTTTGCATGTTTAGTTTCCATCGCAATTGATAAATGGCAGAGGACTTAATCCTTCTTTTCTTACTGCTTTTTTACCCACTCTGTATGCTCTTGTTCTTTGCTATTACTCATCCTTGATCTGCCCATGGCTGGTGGGTGTGATTGCAGTACCTTGCTTATCCTTTCCCGTCCTCCTTTATTTCATGAGAATGTTTTCTTCTTTCCTCTTTCCTCGTAGGTTTTGATTCTGTTAATTGTCCTGATTTGTTTAAGACTTGCCTGGCCAGATATCTAGACAAGTGTGCAATTATAGGGGCATGATTTAAAAAAACAAGTCAGACTAGAACATCAAAATAGATTCTTTCTGCTTGTGAAACCTATACCTCTAATTAACAGACTCCAAATTGCACTAATGCCCAGAGTTAATTTAAGGTTATGAAAACTAAGACCCATCTTCATCATCCACTCAGAACTCACTGTGTCTCTTTACTCTCCAGGAGGTTATAGGGAAGCAGATGATTTTGGTGTAACTGAGATTCTGGTAACAGTATACCTCAAGAATATTGCCAGGTTAAGTACCCTTTCCCCTAACAGCTTGTGCCACAGGTGCAGCTTCTGTTGGCATTGTGTGTTTCAGCTTCTGTAGTAATGCATGAGGAAAAGACAGTGAAAACCAAAAGCCCAAAAGACATTTTAACGACTAAAAGCCATCCAAAGGATGCATGTTTGGAAACAAATTTAGGCTGTGTACTGTGCTTCCTGTAGGGAACACTGCAAAGTACATTGCTGCCTGTGGAACTGGCTGAACACTGTGATTTAAAAATCACAGGCTTGTACCCAGTGAAGTGTATTCTATTGATTTAGTCTAGTTTGACAAGTTGTGGGATACTGCTGTGAAATCCAGGTCCAGATCAATAAGGATATACCCACAAAAGAATTTGAAGCATTGTGGATGCTTTTCAGTATCCTGTTGAAAGTAAATATCCGATTTACCTCAATTTCCACCTTCTAAACCAAGTAGCAAAATGGAAAACATTTCTTCTGTTGTATTTGTTGTATTCTTTATTCATGATGTATTTGTTTAATGTCTTTTCTTTCCTTAATGCACCAATATTTCTTACTTGTTCCTGTCCGGTAAGCTTGGGTCTAATTTTGGGGAGGAATACAACCCTTTCTAATGCCCAAGGGAGCTCAGATTTGTTTGTCTTTTTTTCTCTTTCAGGAGATGGTTACAGAATTGTGTTCAGGCCCTTGCATAGCAATGGAGATTATACAACCTGAGCCTCCAAAAGTCTTCAGAGACTTTTGTGGTCCTTCTGACCCTGTAAGTACTTGCTTGAGTGGTAAGGAGTGCTTAAAAAGTTGATATGCTGTGGATGTGAATTAAAATATCAAGGTGTGGTATGGTTGCCACATACCTGATGAATTCATTGGAAACGTGAGCATTACCTTGGTATGGAGGTCAAATGCTAGTCTTAGTGGACCAATTTGCAAATCCTCTAGCAACTTTTCTGATGTTACTAAAAGCGATGATCAAATCCTGTGATGTGAAAAGAAAGCTATCTAGGCAAAAATCTCTGTTAAAGTTTCATAAATATTCTAGCACAAGGCTTGAGAGCCCTGGAACAAATAGTTATTGCTTTTGCATGCAAGTGTAAATCAAATGTTAGTCCATTGCAGTCTGTGGCATTCTCCTAGGATGAAACTGTAAAAGGAGAGTTGGTTCTTCAGAAGACTGGCACTTCAAAAGGAAGCAAACAAAAAGGGCATGAAAGTTCTTTTACCTGTTTGCTATGGTAATGCTTCTAGCTTTTATTTTTAATTTCTTGAGGTGACTAATTGGATGTGTGTGACACTGTGTGTGATCTGGAGACAAGCAATAAATGCTGTCTCTAAGAATTTCCAGGTTTTTGTTAAACAGAGAAGACTATTATACCACACAGTATCCATGAGGTAAAATATCAAGATGGAGACAATGGGTCAGGGTTTGTTGATTTTTGTTGATTATGTTTTCTTGATTATGAATTGAAGTTTTAGTTGCAGACTGAGTGGGTTTACCAGTTTCCATGGAAAGAATTCACACAGATTAATATTTGAGGGGAGAACAAGTTGTTCAGGATATATTTTCTTCAGATCCAGAGTTTCCATTACAAAAAGCACAAGCTAAAGGCATTATCCAAACCTTTTTTCCCCCTTCTGTTTGGTATCATTCAAATGTTTTTCTGCTGGGTTAGCATCTTGTAAGCAGAGCATAGCCTGTTTATCTGACTTAGTTTTAACTGCAGGTTATTATTAGTACTGTACCCAGTGTGGTGGTTTCAGTTTTGTTCCAAATTCCATGTTTAAGGTTTCTGACCTTTAGAGCTTTCAAAGGTGCAGTTTT
Organism: Psittacus erithacus; assembly: GCA_009867235.2. NCBI lineage: Eukaryota > Metazoa > Chordata > Aves > Psittaciformes > Psittacidae > Psittacus > Psittacus erithacus. The sequence goes on along the minus strand of WYDI02026929.1, from coordinate 72,178 downwards.
TTTGTTCAGGTCTATACCCTTTTCATGTTTCTGCTTGTTTGATGCCTGATATGTTAAAATCAAAATATGCTTGTAAACATCATAGCTGCTTTTGGTTATTAAAGACAAGTATACCTATGCAAGGGGAATTTCCCTATTTTACCGTACTACATCACATGAAAAGGTCTGTCATAGCCATAAAACGTGTGACCGAAGGTACTGTTGATGAGCTGAAGAGCTGAGGAATGTATAAAATGATGGCTTCTTTGGGTAGCACAAGAAAGGAGCAAAGGAGGGAACTAAATTCCTGCCTCCCAGATCTCTTGCTCTCTTTCTAGTGACCTAGCTATGCTGTTTGTCTTTCTGTTTTAAATGTTAACTGTGATTTGTGAAGTGAAAATGAGTACCTGTCTGCTTCTAGTGGAAGCAGGTGGCTGTATGTTCTGGACGCTGACTTTAAAGCAGCTACACTAATGGTACATTTGAAAGGCAGCTGTGTTATCTAGTTCTGTCTACTGTTTTCTATTGAAATAGAAGAATTGTAGATTAATTGATTTTGCAGGCGCGTGGAGCATATGTGCAACTGCTCTGAAGGGTGATCTTTGAAATTTTTATGTCTCTTTGGATAGTATTTGTTAAGTTGTCCTTGAGGAAGAAGTGACTATGGTGTCTCAGTGGTCTTTTGTCATTCCCAACCAGAATCATCAGAGAAGCTCGCAACTGAACTTTGTGGTTAGAATATCTGCCTCAAATAGGAGTAGCAAGAACCATAGCAGCAGTTTCATTATCTAGCAAGGCTATATACAGACTATGAAGATATGATGGACTTGATATTCTGGTGATAAAAGTAAATCTGAATGTTGTGCAAATAGTGCATTATCACTGAGAGATCTGGATTTCGTTTGTTTATATATGCTAGATCCTGATGTGTGTGCAGCCTGTTTATAAACATAGGTGAAGACCAAGTTCCCTACAAAACACACCTGGTTAGGTCACTATGGCTTCTATTAAAGAGTACCTTGTTTGGCGAGTAGTGCCATTGAAATGACTGTGATTACTTGCCAAGCAAGGTACTGTTTGAAGTGAGCAAAGATGTTAGAATTTGACTTATATAATGAATGTCTCCCAGTCACATGTGCTGTTTATTACATCTTAAATACATAGCAAATGGAATAATTACTTTGTGGCAAGTCAGATATCTAAACTGGGTATGAATGTTAACAGCCCTTTCAGTCTGTTCTTGGTTTTACAGGGAGACAGTTGGGATACACTTCAGTAAAAGGCATCCAGAAAGATGTGATTCAGATTTTCCCAAATCAGAGCAAGATGTCATTTGGAAATAGGTTTGGGTTTGTCCAAGTCCCTGATGTTTAAGGATGAAGAATTAGAGTTGTTCCATTTTGAGGATTATACGTTAATAACCTAGTGATTTATACCAAGTAGACAATGCTAAAAATGAAATGGAACTTTGTGCTTACTAGGTAATAATTTGTTAGCACTGCAGGTCAGTAAAGCTCTCTGCCAAAAACATCTTTCATTATAAACCAGCTTCATTAAAACCATACTTCATTAAAATTTCTCATGTGGTTGTAGGGAAGACTACTACCAAAAACCTGTTTTGAGCCTTTTTGTAGCAGCATATGAGCAGCCTGTCAAATCTGGAAAGTTGGCAGTGGGGTAAAGATATTTGTCTGTAAGGAGCTGTGCTGGGCATGCTCACCTTCACAATTACTGTGACCTGGTTGCAGGCCTGTGTAACATTTGTCCCTGGTGGGTAGTATATACACTAGGAGAAATGCTCTTCTGCAGATTTTACTGCTGCGTGCATTCTTGTTGTATGCTAGCACTTTTCTAGTTGAGTGGCCAGCCGGCTTACTGCAGTCTTGGTGAACTGTCAGAATCTTTAACTGCGCTTGGCTTAAGCTTCCAGAGTGCAACTGGATTTTTTTGTGTCATTGGTGGTCTCAGCTGAGGCCTTTCTGTAATCTTTCAGATCAGCAGTGGTGCTGGCTTTTCTTGTCTTCCGATTGCAGCCTCTAGCTTAGCTGTTCCTCACAGCCAGTTCCCAGACTACTTGTGTGACTCGCTCTTGACATCCCTCTGTACCTCGTTCTCTCTGTCCTGGAATGCCTCTGTGGTGTAGGTCTTAGAAATGGAAGGCTTTCTCCACATCTGCTATAATAAACAGATATTTACTCTTTACTTGTTGTTGCAGCACCCCTATAAAAGACCATCGGCCATTCTGATGCCCATTTTGAAAATAATATTTCTTTACAACATTAATAAGTGCTGTCCAGAAAAGATGGCTGAAGTCCACACAAGACTGCAGCTTTCAAGGAGTGGAAGTACCCACAGCCTTTGCTATGGACTTAAAACTAGGAGGTTTGAAACAGTGAGATTTTATGACCAGCTGAGCGCTTTTATTTAGATACTTAAATTTCAAATAGGAATGGGATTTCTGAAATGGCTTTGAGTTCCACTGATTTTCCGTGGTGTGTCTGAATTGTTTAAGCCCTTCTTCAAGATAGACTTATCAAATCTTATTATGCAGATTGTTAAATTACGTTTTTTGTGCTGGGTGCTATTTTACTCTGTTTCTACTGGTGCAATTCTGACATTGAGAAAGAAAAAAATTACACCTAGGGCAAAGAGGTAGCCCTAGAAAGTTAAGAAGAGGAGTTAAAAAGTTAATTAAATCAGATTACTGCAGAACACTAATCTTTTGAACTTTTGATACACACTATCACTTAGAAATGAGAGCTGTCAACTGGGACCAGAGTTCAACAGAAGACAAGCTATGTTTCTTCTTCATTGTAAAGAAATTAAAGTGACTAGGGAGAGGTAGGGGTAAAAGCAGCACAGTGTGCTTTATCAAGAAAGCTGTTTTGTTTAAGAGCAGTAAGAAAAAACCCAACAACCTATTCTGTATTGATTTGACGTTGTTTCACATGGATCAGGAAGCAAAGGTGGTAATTGAAGACCTCAGAACAAGGGGATGGTGGCCATGGAATCCTGTTACTGCTTGAGCTTGCTGGCAGTGATGTTTCATTTGATTGGTGTTTGTGTATTTTTGTCTGCTGGAGCACTTGTAGGCCTTTTGTTATTACTGAGGTCTAAAGCTACAGCTTCGTTTTCATATCTTCTTCATGCAGCTTCTATGTTGAAATAGCTGCCGGTAACATTTTCTCATGGGATTATTGAGGTATTTGGTATTTGTAAGACACTTGTAAAATGCTGTAGAAATTAGATACATTGCTTTTAGTATTTTTTTTTTATTATTACTTTTACCTTTCTTTTGAACTTTCTTCATACACAAAGAAAAAGTTGGTTAGAATGTGTGAATCCAGGAGTCTACATCAGGTACCTGTTCCTGGCTGACTGCAGAACTTATAGTGGCCATACGCTAAATATGACTCAAGTACCTTTTGCTGTGAGATATTATCAAAGCAATGGGACATGCCGCAATATTTCTGCATCCAGTAGGCTGAAAAGCGATTTTCATATGCTTGCTTTATATCCTAACCTGCATTCTTTTTACATTGGGGATTTGCAGTTTTAAGGTAACAATGTATTAACAGTCTCTTGTGCTTTTTCATCAATGCCAAACAGCTAAAAGGGAGATTAGTTGGTTTGAAACAAAACTGTGAACTGAAAGAGCTGGAGTCTGCTTTAGCTCCATTCCTGACCTCACTGTGTGACCTTGGACAAAAAGTTCAATACGTTTCTGCCTCAGTTATCTCATCAGTTAAATAGGGAAACTGTATAAGCTGAAGAGCTTTGTTGCTGTAAGATTTTTGTTTGTATAGACCTCTTGTGAATCTTTAGCACTGAAAAATACTTACATGTGAAACGAAAAATGTTCTTGTTCATTCCTAGAACTACATTAGCACTGAAAAGTATCTACATGCGAGACGAAAAATGTTCCTGTTCATTCCTAGAACTACATTAGCAGCACAACATTTTCATATTACACCACATAAGAAGTAGTTCAGAGGAAGATGCAAAGAAATATAAACACTATTTTTGAGCTCCCAAGTATTCATTTTCTGGTGATACCTTCATAGCTGTTTCAGTATGGATTCTTCCTGTAGCCTACTGGGCTTTGCTAAGAGTGTTGACAGTGAAGTACATAATATGTTTCAAGAGAAATAAGATTTATTAATCTAATTCTTTGATGAAGATTTTCATATAACTGATTAGTTGCTTAGATAGTCTGAGTCATGTAATAATAATAAAAACTTTCATTCAGTGCCAGAGCATTATCAGCTAGAGTAGCAAATGCGTCGATCGATACCAGTTACGATATCCTGCTGTCTAAGCCTGCAGTGGGAGACATGATTGAATTGCTTAAATGTTATTTAGGGTCAGTCATCTGACTCTGTCCTTTCAGTTTTTAATTTCCACATCAGCCTCTGCGGGTCTAATGAAAATGTGTTCTAGACAGTGCGAAGGCCTCTTAGGAATACGTTGAGGAATATGGTAATTTTTGACTGAATAGGTGTCAGTGGAGGGAGATTATTCCCTCTAGTGCAGCCCCCTTTTGCAGACCTGACACTGCTGGTTCATAAAGCCCAGTTATAGTTGTGTTGTCAGAGACAAGCCTGTGTTTATGTGTATGCCAAACACCACACCTGTGGCAGTGAGTTGCTTTTCCCAGTATGAAATGGATGGAGTCTGCACCAGCTGCACCAGAAACAAGACTGATATATTAGTGTCATATTTATTCTTCCTGCCAAAGCTATGCCTCGCCCCAGGCATGCCTGAAAGTCAAGAATCCAATAATAAACTTTTACAGGCATGAACTCAGTATTCATAGTAAGTTCTCATGATGTGTTTCTTTTGCTTCTGAATGGGGATTGCAGTGGTCTGCCACCCCCTGATACCTTCCCTCTTCTGCCCCTTTTGCTTTAATCGTGTGTGTATGTGCTTTTGTTGTGGCATGCATGCATGATCTGGTTATAATTTTGAGGTGACCTGCTTTGAGCTCTTGTTCTTGCATGCTGTCTTCTCAAAGCCACCCTTTGGAGGTGACAGGAAGTCCTTTGATAGGAAGACAGACTTCAGCCTCACTGAACTATGTCTTTGTGCAGAGATTAGAGCAAAAATCAGAGTAGTAGTGGTAGAGAAGCCTTTTGCTTGCAAGTGGTTTGCTTTAAATGTGGCTTGTTATTGCCGGAAGTTTTGCTATCATATGATGGCAGTTCAGTGTCATGTGGGGCTGAAGTTTGTAGGTTTGCTTCGGTTCTTGATAGGTAGCTGCATGTGTGTTGAAAATTGCTGTTACTGGTAATGGCTGGCAGTCTCCGTCAGGAGACTAAATGCTGACAAAGCCCTCAAGGCCAAACTCTGCTTTAAATCCAGTGTGGTTGAGGCATGTTGGCAAGGTTGCAGTTTGAAAAAACCCAATTTGTATCTGCCACTCCTTGTCTGAGGCTCCAGAGCTACTTGACTTGAACATGCCAACAGTTCTACTTTTTCTGCCTAAATAAATGCTTGATGAAATGTCATTTGGTAAAGTAGATAATAAAAGATATTGCATTGTCTGCTATCAAGCCCACTACCACCACAGAGGCATGACGCTGGAGTAGTCTGCTGCTTTCAACCTCTGCAGAGAAAGGGCTAGGGACCTGTGGGAGAACACTGAAACTGGAGCACATATGCATTTTGTTTGTGGTTGCTTAGTGGGTTTTTCTTCCTCAGCTAGCTACCAAAGCCCTTCTAGTCTATGTAGGTTTTTTTTCTAGTTTCTTCTGCTACCTGTCACTATGACATTTTAGTATCCCATGATGACCTGGCACTTGCTTAACTGCAATTTCTGGACATTTTCAGAAAGTTATCAGCATTTTGTCAAAGATTCTGTGTGCCCTGAAGTTCTGAAGTATCATCAACTTCAGAAGCCTCAGGATTCCCATCTGCATTCCTGTCTTTCCCTCATGTTGGGCTGTCTGTGACTTTGAACTGGTTCTTTCTGGGCTCCTTTTGCGTGGTTCCAGGATGGAATAACTTTCCCTGTTTTAGCAAGAGAAGAATCATAGAATCAGAGAGTAGCTTGGGTTGGAAAGGACCTTCAAAGGTCATCTAGTGCAACTCCCCTACAATAAGCAGGGACATCTCCAATTAGATCAGGTTGCCCAGGACCACATCCAGGCTGGCCTTGGATATCTCCAGGGGTGATGCACCCACCACCTCTCCCGGCAGCCTGTGCCAGTATTTCACCACCTTCACTGTAAAGAATTTTTTCCTCATGTCCAACCTGAATCTCACCTCTTTTAGTTTAAAACCATTACCCTCGTTCTATTGCAACAGGCCCTGCTAAAAAGTCTTACCCCATCTTTCTTACAGATCCCTCTTAAGTGGCCCTGAATGACCACAATAAAATCTCCCCAGAGTCTTCCATTCTCCAGACAACAGCTCCAGCTCTCTGAGCCCTGAATGTGTGTGGAGGGAGAGACTGAAAGAAAGCAGGCATGTGCTAAAAGGCATTAACAGCACTGGTTACTGATTTTTCTTGACTTGCTGTGCTGCCATAGCGACCTCCTTGCTACTCCCCAGAATGGGTAACATGCCAGGGTATCCTGGAGCTAGGTTTTTAGGCCTTTCCTTGCAAAGCATCAAAGGGCTAGCCTTTTTTGTAAGGGTTTGAGCAGTACTTCGAATATTTACTTTTTAAGAAAACTTGATTTCTTGGTCAAGCACTTTACACCATTCAGTTCTGCAGACACATAAAGACATTTAGCCTAATCTGAAATCACAAAATCTAATTGTGTCTGGAAGTGGGTGTGAAAGAAGCTTTGAAGACTGGCTTAGGGATCATAAAGGCTCCCTTTGCACTCAGACTGAGTGCATCCCAAAGTAGTAGGCGAGTGTTATTAAAAAGTGGTATTTTAAGCATCTATGATGAGTACAAGGTTCTTATAGATTCTGTGAGTTACATGAATTTGTCTATTCAGCCTTGAGGGGGGGTGATTTTTCTGACTGTGTGAAGTTTTGGTTATAGCTGTCCATTTGCAGGTCTTGCTTTGCAAAATGAATGCTTCCATATCCTGTTTGTATTGCATCTTCCTTTTATGTTCCCCAAGTTTTGAATAGCTGCTATGTTTTAGAGAGTGGTGTTACAGATTTAGTATCTCATACAGATGGATCATACTTTCATACATTCGATATGTTTCAAAATACTGCATCTTTATTGTAACTCTGTTTACATATCTTAAATGGATTAAGGAGAAAAGTTTTGTTTCTCACTACTGTAGAAAAAGGGGTATGTTTCTAACATACCAGCTGATTGTGTGATACTAGCCCGGTACGGACAAACACATAATGTAATTTTACAGTGGTAGGCTGATCAGAGGTAATCCACAGAGTTCTGTCTAGTGCTTGTTTCTCCCACCTACACTGGACTAAAATGCAATTTACCCTGCCTGTGGGAGGCTTTTAATACTTCTTAAAAGTGAAGTTTTCTTCCCCTTGTGAAAACACAGCCTTTGACAGGAAAACACAGACCTTCCTCCTTTGGACTGTTCTGTTTCTGCTGTAGCTGCTGCGATTTCTGAGATTTAGTTAATTAGTACAGTCCATAAAGGCACAAGGGAGAAGCCTTTTTGAGAGCATAGGTAAGAGCCGTTTTGCGAACATGATGCTTCTGGGTTAATTTCAGTTTACATGATTGTTTTCTTTGCTTCCCTTATGTTCTGTTTGGTTACAGCAGACAGCAAATAACTTGTTTACATTGGACAGCAATGTTTTTGAATCTAGAAAAATTAATCCCTGAAAGGAAGCATTGAGGCAAAAACCAAATTCTCTATAGCCTCAGTCCTTCCTTGGAAGAGGGGAGCAGTGTTTCCAGAAGATATGGGAAGTGCTGAGGTCACTGTCTGGGAAAGAAAATGATACTGTTACTGCACTAAGCAACTGTTTTCTCCTTCTCCAGTTACTTGGCATCCTGGTCACAGTGACCTTGTGTGTTTGAGCCTTGTCCTTGAATTCTTCTTGACTTCTTTTGGAACATAGTAGTTTTGTAGTACTGTTACATATACTTCAAGTTATGAAATAATACGAATAAATAATAAGAAAATAATAAACCAAGGTAGAATTTGGTAGAACAGGCTGCAAGGGCTCTTTCTAAAGCACTGTAGAGGGCAGTTAGCAAGAGTCAGCAAACAAAGGTGCTTGTTGAAAATGTGCAGTAGAGGAAGTTATAAGCGTGTAGAAAAAGGATAGTGGAGCACTTTTCCATATAACCATGATGATTTTGTGATCTTGAGTATTGTGAAGTTGGCTGCAGCTGTCCCAAAAAATTTCATGGCTTTCAGTCAACAGCTTATGAATAATCAATTCCTCGATGTGCATGGTTTGTTTTCTTTTTTTTTTTTTTCTTATCCTAGAGGACTGCTTGTTCAGGCTCTCCTTGGTTAGTAACTTGGTGGCAGAGCTAATAATAACTGAACACAAAAGGAGCTGCAGCTCGAAGTGTTTATTAGGTACTCTTGATGATAAATTGGTACACGAAAGAGATTGATCTGAATGGATATGATCACTGCTGGGAAGAGATCTATCAGTTTCTTGAGTATGTTTCCCCTAAGAGGGATCAGTTGGCTTTCTAGGTGGTATAGCTGATATCCTTATACTGTACATTGCAACGGGGGGGTGTGGACTGAAATTACCTAGGTGCTTTGAAGGTCATTGTAGTAATACAACAAATACATGCTGTGGTCAGAGCATATCTGCAGTTATTTTCTGCTTGAGCTACTTATTAAAGGCTTCAAAGTGGGTGAAAACAGATACTTTGGCCTAAGCCTTCCCTTCTGTAACAGAAAGAAGCCAGTAGTGTGGTTTTGCATTTCTGATGATGATGGCTGGTATTATTATTATTTTTGTTCTTATTTTAAATCCTCCTCTCTGCAATTGCTGAAAGCCATGAGAACAGCTGCAGTAATAGTTTTAATTTTGTACCACTGGTCTCATTGTCTGTGAACACTATTAACTAAACAAAGGCATTTTAAAAACTGGATATAAAATGGTTAATTCAAATGCTGAAAACCTGCTGAATAACTTGGGGAGCTGCTTGCTGGTCTGTTTGGTTTAGGCTGACATTCTCTGTTCTACTGGAGGGCCACCTGAGCAGAATTTCTAACAGCTTCGTTCGCTTACAGTATGATAGACTGCTTTCAGTGTGCGCATGGAACTCTTCCTAAGAAGTTTTCCTTTTGTCTGCATCCCTTGACTTCCCAGATCAAAGGACTAGAACAAAGTTGTGGTGGAAGATGGGTGAGCAGCAGTTGTTCTTCAAGTTCCCATGGGTCACCCTGGCATGGCCCAAATTTTGCAGACTGTGGCTTATCATCAGGGTGCTTGCTACACAGGAATTAAAGCAGCATTAAATCAGGGAGAGAGAATAGTGAAGGAACTGGTCTTGAGTTCAAGACATCTGAGCTAATAGTTAGATGTTGCACACTGGTGATTGTTGTGACCTGTGTTTCTTTGTGCCCCTGGGAAAGTACTGTCTCCCGGCCTTGGTTTCTCACTCCAAAAAAATGGGGTCCATTCTGCTCCTATTTTCTGTTCTTTATGTCTCTTCATTTAAGTTTTACAGACCAGGAACCATCTATTAGTATGTATAGGATCACTGACTAGTACAGCTAGTCCCGAACACAGCAGGAGCTTTTAAGAAACAGTTGTAACACAAATTATGAGTGATTCCTTCCATCACAGCAGGGCTGCTCACAACTGTGTGGGAAGAGATGGCAGCACTGCTGCCTTCAAGGAGAAGCTTGCTGTTAGACTGGGGAGGCTTGAGGGCACAGAGTATGCTCTCTCATGCTGAGCCCCAAGTGAGAAGGATTTCTGGGGTTTGCAGCAGACTTGTGAGTTTTGGTTTTCAGTCTGTCTGTGTCTTCTGTTGAAGTGGATGGTCCAAAGTTGGTTCAACTAGGGATGTCTCTAGAATTTTAAAGCAGTTTTTTCTGCTTTGCAAAGTGCGTCGCTCAGGTATCTGGACTGCTTAAGCAAATGTAAAATTTCATCTCAAAAATTTTAGAGGAACAGACAATTTCTAATTATTCTTGTTCTTACCAGGAAAAACTCAGCCAAGGTATTTGTGGACTAAAAATAATGTCTTGCAACTTCATAGTGACTTTCACTGAAGGCTCTCCAGATATTTTGCTAACACGAATTAATGAAATCCCAAAATACCCCTTACCCCTTGCAGGCTAGTATTTTTTTATCCTTGTTTTAGAGGTGAATTAGTAAATGGATGAAATTCTAAATGCCTTGAAGGTGCTGGAAAAGTGTCAATAGGACCAGTATTTCACCTTTAAAGCTTAAAGTAAAGCAGCTAATAATAAAGTTTAGTTACACTGTGCTTTCTGATGTCTTATGGAATTAGTTGCTTTTCAGTTGTTAAATGCTTCTCTTTTCCAACTTGTCAAGTAACGTAAATATCCGTTATTGCACCCAGATAACACAACAAGATAGCTAGCTATTTTATCTTCATTCCTATTTCGCAACCAACTCACATTTGGTATGTAAGTTATCCTCAAGGCTTCACCATCCAATCTAGTTTACACTTCACTCAGAAGTGTGGCTGCTTGCTCTTATCTAAATTCAGCCCACTGGCAACGGCAGATAGGCACACAAATACGATGGTAAATAAATTTCAGAGCAGGGCAGTTATCATTAGAATTTCGTGAGCATAAACAAAAAGCACCAAGACCAGTGAAAACGCTATCTCAGGCTGGCAAATGTGCCGCGTTTACTGCCCACAGCAGAGAAATCTGCAGAATTGGTGCAGCACCTTTGGGCTGCCAGAGAGGAGGAGTGGTAGGGAAAGTGTGGGAGTGAAGCGCAGAGAACCAAAGTGCCTCAGGGGCAGAGAGTGAGAAGAAGACAGTGTAACAACTGCTGCAGACCTGCAAGCCTCCGGAAAACTGCCAACACTGGAGTATGGAGGATAATTTTAGGTCTCTTACCAAAACTCCCAAGGGCCACAGGCCTTCAGAGCAGTAGTTCAGAGGTAGGCTGGCTTTAAAATAAACAGAAAAGAAGATGGACTTTTTTTCTTCTTTTTTTTTTTTTTTATTTTTTCAACTTAGACCGGAGTAGGCTCTTGTAACAAAATAAACTGTGGTTTGATTCCTTACTGCTACTGTTGCAGAACTTTCGATTAGAAAGAGGTGAGCCTGGGCTGCCCTGTTCAGAGTCTTGCGATTAAAAGCTTGGCTGCTGTTGCCTGTACCAGGTTAAGTTAATTTGCTGAACAAACCACACTTTTCAAGTGCATAACTATATGCTTACAGGCTTGACTCAGATAAAGATATGAGAAATTTGTCAGGACAGCCATTAAATGATTGGAGGAGTAAATATTTCGCCATCAGTCAGGAGAAGACAACCTGAATGTCTAGGTCAAATGCACAGTGCTCAGGGGACAGAAGATTAAGCTAAATATTATAAAGACTTTCAATGCAATCTTTCTAGATTCTTGAGAACCTGTGTATCAGTTTGTTTTCTGATAAAGATTAAAAGATGAGGGGTGTTTAGTGTGTGTGTATGTTTGGAGAAGGTTGTTTTAGTTTGATTATTTTTTGTGATATCTGAGAAGTACGAAAGACTTTCTGATAGCACTGACTCCCTTGGAAGTGTGCGTAAGTCTGTTGATACTGACTCCATATTTGTACAGGATGTTGGTGCAGCTCACATGGAACACAAAGAAAAGAGAAAATGTGTCACTGTCAACAACAGACTTATATTCTGCATTGGTTTGCAAAAGGAAACCTATTGCATTCTCCTTAACATTGACCAAGAGTTTACAGTGGTAACAACAGTACCTTATGTAGATTTTTCTCTGTGTAATATAGACAGAAGGCTTAACACCTCATTTAGGGATAATCAAATGGGCCTTGAATTGATGCAGGAGTAGAAAATTGTGCTATGCAGCAGTTGATGCTGAGTGCAGGGTGGCTGATTGCATGAAACTGGGGACCATCACCAAGTCAGAGCTGAAGTAACTGATAGGGAAGGGCATGCACCAGAACTGGTTGGCTAGAGTTTGGAAGGAGTATGAACTGCAAAGAAAACATGTCATTCAGGGTAAGGCAAGTCAGCCCTTGTGGTATCATGCACAAGATCATCTGTGACCACAGATTTCATTATGGCAGTTAAGCCTTTGTCTTTGGATGGGAGCCTCTGTGAAGGATATATCAGACTGGTCAACTGAGGTTGTTTCCACAGTAACAATAATGTGAAGGTGTCTCTTAGCTTGAATTAGCATTACAGGAGATGCGTATCTAGTATGATATTCTTCATGACAGAGAATGTGTTGCTTTTATCATTTTACCTCTTACTGATGGCTTATGTAGGAATGAGTATTTTGTACATCTCCCTGCTGCAACCAGCAGTGCGCGATATGAGTGGTGCTAAAATCCCCTGAAAGTAAAAGCCAACTGAAGAGTTGTGATGATGGGAATAGAAGAGAGAGGCACTCATCCTGTCTACCTTACATAGCTGTTGTATTGCAGGAGTCTTATTTTTTTTAGCTGGAAGTGCTTATCAGCCTCCACGCACTACACAGGAAGCGCAAGTGCCTCACTTGGACTTGGTCGAGGCAGTCGTCTTTCTGATGGCTATCTGATGTTCAGATGTTCAGATAGACAAATTCCACAGTGAGTGGTGGAATTTACATTATTTTGTTTGTTCACAGTTAATGTGTGTTCTGTTCTCTTGGCAAGGGTGTAGCTGGTCTTGAAAAGGAGAAAGGCACTTGCTTGTTTGACTGAGGCTGACTACTGCTTTCTGGATCAGTTGGCACCCTCAAGGGAAAAGAGGAATCATCTCTTTCATGACAGCAGTGGAGCATGGAGAAATGCAGAACAAAAAGCTTCATGAGTGCAGGGTGGGGAAAGCAGAGGTGGAGAGACCGCCTTCAGAAAGAGTGATGAATGAAGAATATTAAGATGAGCAAGGAGTGGACACACAGGGCTTGAATAGGGAAGGAAAACAAGGTGTTTTACTGGGGAATCTGAGAGGGCTGTGCAGCTTGTTGCAGCCCATGAATGATGCTGGCCTGAAAGTAAATGTGAGTGAACGTGCCTTGGGAGCACACCATGGGTAGCAGACAGTTTGATCACACTCTCTTATTTTTATTCTGATTCACTCAAGAGGATCAGTAACGAATTTTCAAGGTTCCCTTGTTCTATTTCATGTTCAAACAGAACAGAATTTTAGGCTGTAAAAGTTCCTTTGTGTAATTTTGGTGCATTCAGAGTTTGTGCTGTTTCCCAGTGATGAGGGAGGGAGTGGTTGCTGCACAGTCAGCTGTCGCCTCTTTGGCTTTTCCTTAAATGCCATTTAAACAACAAAGCATGGAGAAATGTTTAAAGGCAGTAAGGCCTTTTTGCCTTTTTAGATACCTAATTAAATATTCATGGCAGATACTTTTTCTTGACATTTTCTTTAAATCTGAAATTTTTGCTGGAATACATGTTACCATATAACTTCCCATCCAGCCCAGGAAACGACAGACACTTGAAAGAAAAGCAGTTAATGAGCTTTGCTTATGAGTATGTTTATGATATTTCAGTGTCTTTTTGACTTATTACTGGCATTGATGACATTTGTTTCCCTTCACTCATATAGAAATAGAAAGACTTTAGAATGTGCTAAGTTCTTCATACAGGCAGTGTTGTACTGGGCACTGTTATAAAGTGATAGATACATGAAATATATCTGTAACTTGTGTAGGGCAAAGATCTTCAAAGGGCTAGGTGAAGATCAAAGCTCAGCCTGTAGGGTGTGGTCAAATAGCCTGCTGGAAAAGACCAAAGTGGGTATGAAGCCTTTTGGTACAGCGACACTGGTTTGTTTTGCTGCAGACAGTGTATTCTTTGTAAGGTGCAAGTTTGTGGCACCTCCATTTATACATGCACATGAAGTTCCAGTGCACACGTTACCCTCCTCTCTTGCATATGATAGAGCTGTAGCTGCTCCTAACTCCTGCATCGTCCCACTCTCAACTCCTTTCAAAAAAGTTTTTGAAAACTGATACACAAAGCACATACTCCAGAAAATAAACTTAGTGAGAAGCTTAGGAAAAAGAGGTTTTGTATCTCCCTGTTGTTGCAGATGAAACCCTGTACATACACAAGGACAGTTGTGTCTGATCCATACGACTCTTTGTATCTCCATCATTTACGGAGGCCTTGTTCCCTGAGGGTTCCCCATTAGCGTAGTAAGAAAGCAATGGAATAGTAAAACTTTGGAATTGGCAATGATTGTCCTTTGTTTGGCTGTGTAAATATAAGCTGCTTTATCTCTTGTCCTGTTTGTTAACTGAGGACAAGAAGGACTTCTTTAGATTCTTACTAAGCAGGTGCTAACAGTGTGAAGTGCTGAAGAGCCTACCTTTGTGTACTTCTGATCTAATGCAATCCTAGGCAGAACAGAATGAGTCCCTTTTTGTGCAAGGTGGCTGATGAGTTTCAGGCAGGCAAGAGAATGTGCTGAAAAATTGAAGGAACTGCAACAGTAGGAGTTTTTGCCGATGTTAGTGGGAGAGAGCGAGTCTGAGAGAAAAAACATGAGGTCTTCTGTTAAGAAGTTGTGAAGCAGAAATGAGAGCTTAGGAAAAATTATAGGTCATGAGGCCAAACCTGCATTTGGGAAAGTTTCATAAGAAGCAGAAGTTTTGGCCTTGTTGAAGGATAAAACAGTTTGAAAAGAGTGTGATGGATGGGAAATAAACAGAGTATGGAATACCAAGGCTTAGCTTTTTAGATCTGAGCTGTTTCTTTCTAAAGTGTTCCCAAAGATTTCATAGTCACAATATGTTTTTTCTAATATGCTCAAACTTTCTTTAAAGTAATTGGAAGCTGAGTTCTGTCGCTGGCTTCCTGACAGCTAGTTGTTACAGGAATCAAGAGTTGTTTCAAGGAAAGCTTGATTAAAGTGTCACATAGCTATAGTTAACTGGCATGTGACTTCTGTTTCTCCAGCAGACTTTCTTATCACAAGCCTTTATGAGGACCATGTAAAGGAGGGTTTTTTCCTCCTTGGAGATTTTTTTTTTTTGAAGGTCAAACTCTTGAACTATTCTGTTTGATATTGGGTGTATCTTATTCAAATATCCTTGACATCCATATCCAAAGATCCTGTATAACCTGTGACATACACACAGTAACAATGGGGAACTGAAACTTCTGCTCACAGCATGTTTTGGTTTAGACATACTTCAAGCATTAAAGCAGTTTAATTGTCTTCCTGGTGGGTAGCAGATCACCACAAGTAACAGATCTAGGTTACTAGGTAAAAATCACCATAACTGTTAATTGTTATTACAGGAAAATATCTAGGACTTGCGCTGAAAATCCAATTGTCTTAGTTTAGTTATGAGACATGACAAGTGGGTGAAGCTGGAAAGTGGGCAAAGGGTGTTGTCAGATAATGCTTTTGGGACTAGGTTAAAACATTCACTGCCATCCCAGAAGAGAGTGTGCATCATGCAAGTGGTTCTCACCTGCACCTGTGCAAAGCTTTCCAGCTGAGCCAAGAGCCAATACTGAAGACACTTTGAACCCATCTGACACTGAAAGTTGAGATGGATGATCCAGTCTGGTGACTCAGCTGTGAGGACAGTAACCTCCAGCTGTGACACCAAAACAAACACCTGGGAGTGGCACAGTGGAACCAAACTGGCCACTTCCAAAGTGATTGTGCCCTAATGTACCCAGTGCCTCTTCAGAAAGGGGCTGACATAGGTTCTGTTGGCAAGGAAAAATGCTTCTTTTTTTTCAGTTCAGTAGCTGTAGCATGAGCTTGTCGTGAGCCTGACCCCTCAGAGGCAGCAGTGCTCAAGAGGCACTCACTGAAGAATGTCCTAATGGATTTAAGGAGGGAAAATTGGGTTAATGCCATCACCACTGAATTTTAAAAGGAATCACACTGTGTATGAGGTAGGCTTGGAGAAATGCTCTAGGGTGTTGGGAAGAGAGGCCCATAAGGTATAGCACAGTTGGCACAGGAAAGGGGTTAAAAGACAACAATACATGGTAATAGTGCAGAGAAGTACAGCAGAAGTGCATTTTGCCTTGAAAGAGCATGGTGGACAGGAGAGCCAATGAAGGCAGTCCTCTGTGGCATAAAATAGGAGATACACCGTCACAAAGAGGTAAGGGAAGAATGTTATGAGTGGTGTCTGCTGTAGTAGGAGAAACACAGAGGGGTCAAGGACATATTTGTTGATGAAGGAGAGTATTGAAATGTCAACTTCAAAGAACAGAGAAAGAGGTAGAGAGAGTCTGGACTGATCCTCAGGAGAGATCAGATGTTGGCGCTAGTCACGGTCTTAGAAAATCACTGCAGAGGAGAAGACCAAGAGTCTATTCAGCAGCTGGGCTTCACAAATGTCAGGTTCTGTGAAGCAAATAGCTCATTGGGGTGGTGGTGTATTTGTGTCTGCTCCCAAAGGGCAGAAATTCTGTTCTTGAGAGCTACAGAGGTGTTAACATGAGCTAATTGTATTAATACAAGTAACAGAAAGGTGTATCTGTAATATGAAGGGTCCTGCATGTCCACAGCAGTGGCTTGAATAGCCAGTTTCAAGCAGTTAGTTTTCACAGTCTTGGTCATGTTTTTCAACAGTTGCATATGTGTTATGCAAGCTGGAATTTCTCTCTTCATTTTCTTTTATAGCATACTACACATATCTTAATAGCACAGCAATGTTTTACTTTATAAGATTCTATTGCATTCACAATATAAAGGAACAGTGTGATTCAAAACAGTCTTCTGGTTTTGTTGTGTTCAATAGGAAATAGCTCGTCATCTCCGACCTGGAACTCTGCGTGCTCTCTTTGGGAAGAACAAGGTTCAGAATGCTGTCCACTGCACAGACCTACCTGAAGATGGACTTTTGGAGGTAAGACCTGCTAGACAAATGTAGTTTTATGTCATTGAATGTTTTAAAGTGAAAAACTGTACTTGACACTTTTATAAGCTATGGGCGTGTTTTATATGTGGAGTAGCTGTATTGGAGACCAGCCTAGAAACAAAAGCAAAGAGTTTATTAAGGGCATTTAACTCAATTAATTACGATACTGTAAAAAAAATCACTCATGCAGTTTCCTTGAGTGAATATAGTACAAGGAAGTATTTAATGAAATGAAAGTCAAAAGTCTTCTCTTGGCCAAATGTGTCCTTGAGACTGGATATCAGCACCTAACAGGGCTTAAGCGAGGATGACTTCTTAGCCCTTTCTTGGATAACCACCATGATCTGGATTGTCTCTACAGTGAGCTTGTGTGGGGCTTGGAAGATTATAGGCACAGGAATTCAAATTCTCCAGATAGGGTCCAGGTTTATTTGTAGACAGTCATAATTATGCGCATCAGTTGATATTTCCTGTCGTTTATATTAACTTACTAATTATTATCTGATTTTGGTTTTGTATGCTTTCTTTAAAGTTCAATAAAATGGGAAAATGTTAAATTAAAGGAGTTTATAAAGACAGAAATACTCACTGTGAAAACCAGAACGAGCTCACTCACTTAATTCCATGCCTCAAGACTAAGGTCTGTGCAAGGGTGTTGATGCAGTATGTAAATATATCTTGGATGGATCTCTGCATCAATGCAGATGTTTTTCCAGCACGTGCATAGCTTCTGTTTTACTGTCTACATGTATTTGTGAGTGCTTTGTTGTCCAACTGATGATAGCAGAATGATGGAGCAGCAAGAATTATCCCAGCTTGGATATTTTTACACTGCCAAAATGGTGTTTTCTTTGAGGGGAGAGGAAAAGCTAACTGCATCGCCATCTCCCTTCATGAAATAAAATCCAATCTGTGGGTTAAAGTGCTGTTTCCCAGGAAATTGCATCTGGTTTAAGGAATAGATTACTGAAATCCAACACTGAGAGTGGCAGCCAGTATCAACAAAGTTGCAGCTTTTTAAACCACTTCCAAGCTGCCATTAGAAGATAGATGATAACTTCTAGTTTA
Source organism: Psittacus erithacus (assembly GCA_009867235.2). Taxonomy (NCBI): domain Eukaryota; kingdom Metazoa; phylum Chordata; class Aves; order Psittaciformes; family Psittacidae; genus Psittacus; species Psittacus erithacus. Next base: position 54,216 of record WYDI02026929.1, on the reverse strand, counting down.
TGCCCAAAGGGACTAGATTCAAATAAGCAAACAAGTATTTGGCACCACATGCCTAAGCTCCCTCTGTCATGGCTTTTCAGTGGCAGCAGAAAAAAAAGGCAAAGCCTACAGGGGAAAAAGAAAAGCATTTTAGTACTTTAGCAGAATTCTTTCTTGCACGTGTCCACAATCTGTCTCTTATGCTGGTGCAAAGCAGGTATAAATCCATATTGCTGGGGTTTTAAATTGATTTTGTTGTTCAAATTGAGTTCACAGCTACTGTAATCGAGGTGGGTGGCACAAAGCAGTTGAATTGCTTCTCCAAAATAAAAATTGAGACTGAAGTTTTTAATTAAGGTCTCCACTACATGTGTTTGTGCTTTAAATCCCACAGCTGAATCTTAAGCTAAGTTCTTGATCTAGTATTACTTCGGCTACACATTTTGGAGTTCCCATTGCAGACTGGTCATTAACAGTCATTTGTTGATTGCATTTTTTTGGGATGGGTGGTGGTGTGTGTGTGTAAAATACCTTTTTTCCCCTGGCATAAGTGTACACAGAATGTGGCCTTGCATCTGTAGTTTCTTTTATGACATTCCAGAAGTTGTAAAGGACATTGACTAATGTTCTTTAATGAGTAAATAAAGCAGTGAATGTTTTATTCTGATTGCTTGGCAGATAAGCATTATAATGTAAACTGTAGAAACCTTTATACTGCTAGAACTTTAATTCTTGGAGTATCTTTAGATCTGTGTTCTGTAAGAAATGTAGTTGCCTGAAAACATAGGTAAGCAAAATCAAAAATACAAAATCAAAAAGCAGAAACCTCTGGATTTGCCTTTGTGCAGGGGCCTGTCACAACTGATGGAAAAGAAATGATAGATTATACACAGAGATCACTCTTGGGAAGGACTTCTTCCTCATTAAGCTTTTCTGTAAGAGAACTCAAATCCAGTCACAGAGGTCTTATTTGCGGGCGAGCTGTTGTCAGATCTTCCCCCTCCCTCAGCCCCAGTAACTGTAACAGCTCTGTATGTGCTGGGCTAGAGCAGAGTGACTGTCTGACATCCAAGATAGCCATAGAAGGAAACTAAGGCAGACATTTTTAAGAAGCATGCTGTTCAGTAAATGATAGTGAATGTTTTCATTCTTCAGTGGAAAACAACATTTTAATATACTGACTTCAGAAGAGCAATTATTCTCAGCCTTGAAGGAGTTCAAGTGAATTCAGAGATAGGAAAGGCACTTGTCATTGAGGAGAGTGACCTTGCCTGCGGTAGCACAGTGGAACTTGCTTGTTTCCATATGGAGTTAGGGTGTGTTCATTATGTCCATGTTCTGGTAGGAGATGTTGCTGAGATGGTAATACTGCAGTTGCTATAAAAGCTTTACAGTATCATTGTAGGACAACTGATAGTAGAGGAGGAGTCTGGAGTAAATTTCAGAGAGAACTCTGACTTAGTAATTTATACTACAAAGGTGAAGGATCCTTTTTAAAGCCCCAAAGAAAATTGATTCATCCCTAGAAGTCTCTTTGCTGTCTTCAGGTGGCACTGGTTTTTGTACAGTGTTAATACTCTGCTGCAGTTACTACTCAGTATAGCTCCAAAAACCAGCCTATATGCAAATTCTTGCACTCATGTTTTGCTGATGAAAGGCAAGTCTGGCAATCTGAATTCAGGCACAAGAGCTAGGAACTCCAGGGTTTCATTTCTAACTCTGGTGCTGATTTTATCTGAGCTTGGTTAAGCCACTTTGCAAATTTTGGCATTAAAGTGTTTGGCTCTGAAATTCTGTATGAATATGTTCTGATTTATACTTATCTTCTCCAAAATAAAATACTAAATGCAACAAATTTTAGAAAGCAAATTGCAGAATCATTCTTACAAATCGTTACAAGATTTCTAACACTTCCTCCCCACCCCCTACTTCCCACTACGTATACTTTGGTGGGGTTTTTTGAGGGACATTTTGTGGGGATTTTTTTGGTTTGGTTTGTTTTTTGCATGCTTGGTTGGCTTTGGGTTGTTTGGTGGTCATGGTGGTGGTAGTGGTGGTTTGTTATTGGGTTGGGGTTTTTTTTCCAGAATAGAATATAGCTCAATTACTCTTCTGAAACCCAGTAAGCTTTCTTGGAGTGAGTATGCTATGAGTAAGCTTTCTGAAACTCTTGGTAAACCAGAGAGGTGGGCCTCCGGGAACTGTTACAGCCCAAAAGCAGGCAGAGGCACAGTGATACACCATGAATAAAGTTGTTTACTGTCATTGATTCAGAGCTTCTGTACAACCTTGACCATGTTTGATAGCTGAACCATCCTTTTCCAGACATTGAAATCCATCCCATTTACAGTGCAGCCTCTCTGTAGTGCGGCAGAGTGGAAGTCCCAGTATTTCTGAGCTTGAATTGAGCCCAGCGGGTTCCTACAAAGAAAGCCTTAGCTGTGTCTGTTGGCTGGCATGTGGAGCACTTATGTTGTTAATGCTAAAGCAGCTCCTTAGAGGTCTCTGCCACAGTCCTGACTCTGTTCTGACCACATGTTCTGTGAGCACATCTGCAGGCAGGGTCAGCAGTGCCCAAAAGAGCCTTGGAGGCAAGATTGAGGAACTGCTACTGTTGCCATTTTGTGGAAAAAAGCAGAATAAGTTGGTCTGCATGTTAATTGGCTTTGTGACTTTTGAACTTCCAGAATCAAACAGAGATGGGAAGATACCTGATTGATCTATCCTATCATGGGCCTTAAATGCTCAGTATTATTGGAAGCACAATAAAGGTGTGCTCCTTTGTAGAAGAGAACACACCAGTGCTTTCCTGAGCACTCAGTTAGGTATCCTTAGTGGCAGATACTGCTTATTTTAAGATTTCTCCACCCTTCTCTGCAGTTTTAATGACCCATAGTTAATAATCAAACTGAAATTTGAGAAGTGTTTGTAATGGCAACTGCTGTCTGATTGCCTGCAAATGGAGACTTCTTAGAGGAGATGAGACAGGTAATTGAGGGCTAGATCAAATGCTTGCTGAAGTTAATAACCAAACCCTAGGTGACTTTGGTGGTTCATACTTAGTTGACAGTCTCTAGGAAGGGCAAGGTAGTGACCTTTCTTCTAAAAATCATGACCAAGGAGTACTCGGGGAAAGGACAAAGAACAGTGCTGTCTCAGGGACAGCAAGGACTAATTAACTAAATAAGGATCAGTTTGTGCACCTAACTTTAGAACACTATGTTTAATTAATGTAGTACAGCAGTTTTTCAATATTTATTTGTTAGACCTATTTTCCATGCAGCTGGAAAAAAGGAAAGTTCACTTTTAGTCTTAAAGAACCCTCAAACAAACACACAAACAAACCTCAAAAGCAAACACCGCCATTTGCTCCCACCAGTCTGACCCTTAATTCCTGTCTGTGTTCTACAACCTACTTAAATTTTAGGCAGTGATTAGCGCACACTATAATTAATAACTCACTTTGGCTCAACGGAGGAAGGGAGATGCAGTTGAGTGTAAACTGCAGTGGGAAAATCAGTGTATTTTCAGTTGTAAAGCTTTAACTGCTACTTTTATTCCTAATTTTGTGATACAAAAGGAGGGTGAATATTGCCCTGAAGCCTCTTGGATGAGCTCCTTGACTTACTGGGTCAGGCATTTATTAACTTCATAGTCTTGCATGTCTTCAATTCAGTACAAAATGTATTTTCACAAGTGACAATAGGTAGACATGAATAGCTCAGGACAGTCTGTTTTCTCAGCCTTGTCATAAGTTTCTCATTTTAATGAGGAGAGGAAAGAAAGGAAGAAGTAAAGAAGGGGGTCTAATAGTGATGGACTGTTTATGAGATGATGGTGTTTCATGAGGGAAAGCTAAGCCAGCAGTTTCTTATTTTTTCTGATCAACTGATGTTGTGTAGGACATTCATTCAGAGCACGGGTTTGCATTTGTTTCTCACATCCAAAGCAGGTACTGCTGTATCTCTCATCAGGGTTTTTTTTTTTCTATTTTATATAAAGCAGATACTCTGCTACTCACCTGCATTTACATTCCTTCTGAGTCAGGTAGAGCTAAGACTGGAACCTGCATGTTTTATATATGCCAAGTGAGTGCTCTGTTTAATAGACTAGAGATGCTTTTGCATTTGGGTCTTTCATGTACACATGGTGAAAGATGATTCTATTTCTCAACTCGCTGTCTTTGACCTGAGAAACATTTCCGATAAGTATCTTGTTGAAATAGAAGCTTGCAAACCATTGTCTCTTATGAATCATCATTCTGTAGACAAACCAAGTTTCCTTGAAATTAGTCATTTCTGGACTAGTTTTAATGGAAGTACTTGATGCAAGGTGCTGTGGCTACCAGACTTCATGGTTTATGTGCCTCCTTAAAGCAGTGAAGGCAAATTTTTAATTTGCCTTATTCACGTCACTGGAAGTACAGTGAGTAAAATTTTCCACAGGAGGTGGTGCTGTACACACATCTCAGTTCCCTGGGTCTCAAGTGGCTGAGTACCTTTCAGATTATGCAGGAATTCACATAATTTGCAACCATTAAAAAGCTGGTAGCCTAGCCCTGCAGTTATAACAAAACCAGTATAACTAAGGTTTGGCATGCTCTGCCTGTAAATTGTGGCTCACGCTGGGCAGTTCAAGGTATACATTTTTTGCTAGCAGTTCTGTAAGGGCATTTGTACTGTAGTAAAACATGCTGGGATGACAGACTGCACGCATCTGGGATAGCCTGACAGGCTGTTGAGGCATAGCCTACTGTGTCTGAGGCACCCGTGCGAGCTTTATGTTCCTGTGCCTTGGTGTTTGGACAACCAGTCAGTCTCATAGGGTTTCTCTGCATAATTAAAAAATGCTTAATAACCATACATGTATATGTGTGTGTAGTTACATATTAAGGGAGAAGATGCTGCCCTCAGCAAGATATGCTTGAAAAAGATTTGCTGTGAGATGGGTAAAGTTTGAGTTCTGGGTGAAATAACCTTATCCCTCATGCCAAGGAAGATGCAGTTATTAGGTGACTAATTCTTCTAGTTGACAGTAATGTGGCAGGGGGGGTTGGAATTAGATGATCTTAAGGTCCTTTCCAGCCCTAACTATTCTGTGAAATGCTGCAGGAATGTCCTTACACATGCTTTTGCATGTCTGGTAGGCTATGTGTGAAACTGCAGAGAGAGGTGGGCTCTGAAAGCCAGTTTTCACAGGAGTGCAGGATGTGCCAGCTGCCTTCCCAGCCTTGTGTCCCCGTGGGTGCTTTTTCCACTGACTTCTCAGGGTGGGACGTGTGTGCCGGGTCTGCCTCTGCATGGCTGCTGGGCACCATCAGGCTCTGCCTTGGGCATTGGGACTGTGTGGAGGGAGATGTGTCAGTTTTCAGTGTCGTGGGAAGCTTTCCAGCTTCTTCAATGGATAGCAATATTTTAATATACTGACTTCAAAAGAGCAATTATTCTTAGCCTTGGAGGAATTCAAGTGAATTCAGAGATAGGAAAGGCACTTGTCATTGAGGAGAATGACCTTGCCTGTGGTAGCACAGTGGAACTTGCGTGTTTCCATATGGAGTTAGGGTGTGTTCATTATGTCCATGTTCTGGTAGGAGATGTTGCTGAGATGGTCTCAGAGCTATTTGTAGCATCCATAGACATGAAAATAACCTATTGAAGGGAGATGATTTTGCTGTTGTCAAAGAGTGGGTTTTCTCTTCTGAGAGAGCTGTCATGGTGGATGTTTTTTTCCCTATCACTCCTTTGAATTTCAGCTGTTCACTGATGTTTAAGGCTGGGGACTGGCAGACTATCCAACATGCTACTGGAAGCTCTTCTTCCCCTTGCTCAGCCTTGCACCAGTGATGAGACTGGCTTACTGCTTCTAAGGCATTTAAGCAAACAAGTAACATCATCTCCCTGTGCAAATCAGCTGTGGCAGTCTGACAAAGGGAGACTCACACGAGTTCTGACACTGAAAGTTCAGCTGGCTGGATCCAGCCTTGGGGAGATGGGAAGTGCTGCTGTACGATAAGCTGTGACAGGATGCGCCAGTTCAGAGGATGTTTTTGTCTGGGCAAGTGCTGGACAAGGAAAACCAGCATCCTTATCCTCAAACTTGGTATTAATTAAATGCTCTGATGAGTGTTAAGGGCTGTGCTGCTCCTGAGCTTTTTGTGCAGCGTTTCTTCCACCTGCTAGAAGCCAGCTGTCCTTGGTCTGGCATTCCAAGTAGTGCCAGGGGAAGCATGCCTTATGCCTCCTTTCCCATTGCCTTTATTTGGGAAGGCTGGGGAGAGGATGGTGGTTTAGTAAGCTGTTCAGAGTGGACAGGGGAGCACTCGCCTCGCAGCAAGGGCACATGAGCAATACTTCCCGTAACCATTTCCATAGGAAGAGAGTCCTGTTACTGCTGCCAACTTGCGTTTTTCTGTTCGCTGCTTCCTTGTCTGCCTGCATTGTCTTGACACTTGAGCATGCTGCAAGGAACTTCCTATCATCCAGCCCAGAAATGCTTTCTTACCAGAAGTGAGCTGAGCCGCAGATCAAGGTTATAGTACAGCAGTTTAGGGTGGAAGGCATCAGAAGGATGCAGCTCTGTTAAACTAATCTTTTTGGTGCATCAAGGTATAGTCCAAGCAATTTAATAGAGCATGTCAATGAGTAACTCTTAGAAGCGTCAATGTGCTTAGTGTGGAATTTGTGTATGTCACACTCAGAACAAAGGTCTCCTGCATTTCTTGTTACCGATTAACTTGTCTGGTATTATGCAAGCTGCCTCTACCAGCTGAGAACTAACTCTCCTCATTCACAGGACAGTGCAGCTTGTAAAACATTACACAGCAGAAGTGCATAGCATGGCAATGAACCTTTCACTGAGGGCATTCCAGCTGTACACCATTTCCCTCAGGAGTCTTTAAAATATTAATAAAGAAGCCATTGTTTCACTCAGTCATACAGCAATTTTGCCATGAAGTCTTTTATTAGGGGCCCATACTGAGCTGCATAATCCTGGGTAAGATGCTTTTAATCATCTCCAGTGAAAAGAAATAAAAAATTGGAGGGTTTGGATGAGGTTGGTTTTTGGCAGGGTTTTTCTGCAAGTTTTCATCAAAGCAGAAGCTATTTTTAGCTGTCAGTTGGAAATTTCAGTTCCTTCTGGTACAAAATGATTTCTAGAGAGATCTGTCAGATAATGGTTATTATGATTCAAGTGCTTCTCCATTTTAACTTTCTGAGACTTTTTATCCAACAGCTGTGGGAACAGGTTGGAAAGAATCTGGAGTGTAGGAAAATTTCATCCTATTTGGTTGTGGTTTTGCATATCAGAGGATGTTAGCCAGCACTGTCTCACAATGTCTCCTGATGCTGTATGTATACTTGTACAGAGAATTAAGTAATCTGTTTGCCTAGGCCTATCTGAAGAGAAATTAAGATTAAAGATAGCAGTAACAGAGGGATGGCTTTTGAACAAAAAAGGTGGTGATTTCTCTTTCTTTTTAAAAAAAAATAAATCATGGTAGGTCACTTGCAGCCTAATTTTGAACACAGGTTGTATAATTATTATATTTGTGGGCCAGACAGGCAAACTAAACTGGAAACTTGTTTAAACAGAGTTGTGAAATGGTTCAGCTCTTGTGCTTCCACTTCTGGGTAAGATCTCAGGTCCAATTGCCCCTTGTTCTGCCAAGCCTGAGGTTTACAAGTGCCAGAGAGAAGTTAACAAGTGTGAACCAAGCAGCTCCAAAAGCTCTTTTAGTTTCACCTGATCCTGAAGGTAATCTATGTGATAAACAGGGCTTGGCTTTTGGCATGTGCTTGTGTTACGCTGAACAAGGTAATTTTGTGGAGAGGAGGTCAAGGCAGAGGGAAGGCGTGACACTTCTTGGTAACTCATCTGAGGCCTAGCTTGAGTTGTTGAGGCTACTGCTACTTCTTTCCCTCAGCATGATCTCATTTTGAGCCAAAAAGCCCAGACCCTCTTTCCATTACCCCTCTTCTTCCAGCTTAAGAATAGCCACAACTTAGCTGCAACTCAGCTGCATGGTGAGTAGACTACAGCAAAGAAGAGAAAAAATCCTAAGGGAATAGCTTACACAGCAGAAGCAGTAAGAGGACATTGTAGCTACACAGTCATGTAGAAGCTCAGAATCTCCTTTTGTTTCTTGAGCAAGGGGTCCCACACCTTTATTGGGACTAAGAGAAGCACTGTTGTTGTGTAGCACACATTGCTGTGGCATGCACATGTATTTTTATGTGGATTCCTATTATTGACCTCAGTCAGTTACACCTCCCACCTCTGTCTCAGAGGCTGAATAGGCAAATGATTAGCTATGTCAGTACTTCCTGTGTCAGGTTTACCCCTTCCCTCATCAGTGCAACCTCCTTGACTGACTACTGTAAACCAGCAGTAATCAAGAGGAGAATTTAAGTCTGCTATCCGCATACATGTGTTGAAATGTATGCGGAACATGGAAGGAAAAAGATGTCGAATGTGTTAATATGGATAGAAGACTGTGAACAAGATTTCCTTTCACTCATAGGACATCAACACCATGGGATATCTTAAGAGTTTTTCAAGCTGTAGAAGCCTCTTATTTCATAAGTAGTAATTATTCCAAGTGTAATGTCATACTGGTATTGGTTTTGTGTTGTGGTAGTACTAAGGGCTTAGACACTGGCTGTGATGATCTCGTGCTAGCAGCAAATGCAGAGAAAGATGGCAATGGTCACCTGAAGGGGTGTTGGCTGTAGTCTAGGGCTCCTTGAAGTCAAGCATCTTCTGGTTTCAGGAAGAGCTGAATTCTCCTTCTTTGTCTTCAACCCTAAATGCATTGGTGTATAGGCAGGAATGATATGTCTACATACCGAGATATGTAGGCAAGTCTGAGCAAAAGGCAATTCCCTTAAGTGGCCAATGTTGCTAAGAGAGCAAGTTTCCTTCCACACTGGCATCAGTGGTAGTTACTGCTGTGCTGCTGGGGAGAGACTGTGTGCCGGGGCTATCCAGCCACAAACCAGGGACTGTGGGCTTTCTCTGGTAGCTGCCTTACTCAGTCCAGGCATTGAAGAGAAACTTGGTCACTCAGGTGTCAAGAGTCTAGTCCTGCCATGACAATACATAGTTTAGCACACAGCAAGAGTGTGGAAATTGCAGAGGGCTGCTGAGACTTGAACTCTTGGCTCCTTAGCACTGACCCGTTCCATGGGGGGATGGAGCTTTCTAGGTTGAGTGATGTTGCTTAGAAGGAAGTTTGAGCACTGTTCTGGGGGCATTTACGCCGTTGGTTTGGTGGGATATTTCCTGACAGCATAGGGAGCCAGTCTACACAGGGGCTTGTAATGATGCCTGCGAGATCTCTAGCGGTGGACCAGGTGATGCTTTTGCTTAGTTGTTTGAGGTTTTTTTCAGTATACTTTGTTACTGTCTTACCTATCACAACTGTTACCCTGCTGCCAGGTACAGCCTGTTGAGTATCCTGGCCAAATACAACCCTGCTGAACATCTGTGTTACTCAGGAAGAGCTTTAGATGCTGGCTGCCTTATACTTCCTTTATTTGCTTGTTGCTTCCATGGTTGCTTGAATCTGTCATGTGAGTGGAAACACATTCTCTTTCTACAACCACTTATAGCCAAGCTGTATTGGCCATATTGGGGTAGCTTGTGAAAGCCATGACTGTCAGTGCTATCTGAGCAGGCTGGAGAGCCTTAGCTCAGCATTGGCGAGGAGCCTCCACAATGCCTGTGGCTTGTATGAACACATTCAGACCAGGCTTTTCTTCATCGGGGCCTTTTTCAGTTTTTTTTATCCAGTGTTCAGGACATGCTGGCGGCTTACATCGCCATCCATAGTGTCTTGTCTGTACCCATCATAAGACTGGTTCAAGGGCATCCTACAAGAGCTCCTGATTTTGAGACAGACAAGTGTCCCTCAACATAAGCATGATGTGCAGAGGCAGTGATCATATTGACTCAGAGGGATCATTGGAAAAGCAGTGCTCACTGTCATGTTGTATTTTTTCATGTGTGATAGGAGCCAGGACCTTTCATTTTATTTCATTCCAGTAGCTCTGCCAGGCCAATGATCTCTTCTGATGATGACCAAAGGCGTTGCTAAAGGAGGAGTAGAGCTTCTGGTTGGAAGCATCCTGGGCTAAAGTGTTCCGCCCCTGCTACTGAGCGGTTGACTTATGCCATGGAATAGGGAGACTCAGTGAACATATACCTTCTTTTTAAATCTACCAAGTATCTTTACTTCATAAATCAGTGGTCTGACTCAGCATAGTAGTTATGTATGATGTAAAAACACCACTTTGTTATTTTCAGTAAGTTTTCAAGTTCACCTAGTTTTCTTGTGGTATAACAGAGTAAATAGCACAAAACTAACTTTCTTGGTGTTTTGATTGTGTTGTAACGAATTACTGTCTTGTCCTCTCGTTTACATCCTGTTTGGAATTGAGATTTCTCTAATCTTTTTATGGTACAGTTTCCAAGGAGCTTCTCTTGTCCTCTTTCACTGTATTTTCAGAGTTGATCTTAACCATATGCTGTGTTTGAGGTGACTGCGTTAACAGCGCATGGCATTAAAGCAGAATGTGTTAGCCTGTCGTGTTTCTTTAATAAAACCTTCCATTGCAAAGTTTTATTTTTTGGTGCATAATGGAGGTTTGTCCTAGCTGTACTTAAGAAATTACCTTGGACAGTTGAAGTGCATATGTACACATTGTTCTGCCTTGGGCAGCCTGACCAGCTTCATTTCTTGCAGTGCGTGACGCTTGAAGGAGAGGCAGGGGTGACTGACTTTCCTTTTTGTTTTCTGAACAAACTTCCCAAGACTAAACCCTCCTTAGGTTAATGTGGGAAAATAATTCTTTCCAGAATAAAACAGTGAGCAAGTAGGCCCTCTTTGACAATCATTTTTTATGTCTGTAGACTGCTTGTGGCTGGAAGGATGGTATGAATCCATGGCGTTTCAGTGTGTTAACGCAGTGATTTAGTCATGATTTAGTTGAGTGTGAACTGTAGCTGAAATACATTTTAGGTTTTAGCAAGTGCACTTGCTAACAGAGTTGGCAGGTTGTGATGGTGCACAAACCAAGATTAATGGGCAAGGAGACATTTTTGGTTCCTACTAGAGACCTCAAACTGGGATAACATGTAAAAAATTATAAGGCTTAAGTGTTCAGGGAGAGCGCACTGATGCTGAAACTTGAGGTCAACAAAGACTCTCTGGATCATGTGCCTGGATACCTGTGCTGAACCAAGGAGCTACAGTTTTGTGGTGGTTTTGGGGAGAGTGTACTGGTGAGGACATGTCCAGCTGCGTGAAAGGCACCAAGATGGCTGTCAGGCTGTAAATTAATACAGGGATGAAAAAGCCTTCTGTCTCCCAGCTGCCAATTTTGGTTCAGCAGAGATGAGGAAGGACTGAAATTGCTGTCATCATTCTGATGGTGGATGAGACCTGAATCTGTGATCTCAGCATTTCCTACCGGTATGTCTTCCCATCAGCCCCCTTGCTTCTGCTATGAATGATTCTAGCAGGGCCTCTTGCTCAAAACTGACAGCCCAGGGGAGCAGGGGAAGTGGACCCTGAATGTTGAGGTGCCCTTTCAGTGACAGGGTTTTCTTTGAGGCAAGCTGTAGTGGTGCCTGTAAGACCATTCAGGCTGATACCATTCAGCGCATACCTGGGTCTGTTCTTCTGTAGTCAAAAGTTCTGACTCTGCTCAGCTAGCACCTATCTTCAGCGCTGCTTCTCTGGGCAGGAGGAGAATTAAACTGTAGGTGTCTGTAATTCTTATACTTGAAATCTTCACTTTGTGCCTGCACTGGGTCCTGCATTATTACCAAGATCTTTTTGCTCTCCCTTAGAAGACTGGTTCCTCACTTTGATTTGCTTCTCATTTTGCCTGGCCTCTCCATGCTCTTAGGGCACACATTGTTCAGATGATAATAGTTTGTGTCAGCCAGGCCATTAAACTGGATTTTGCTATTGCCTGCTGTATTAACCACTGAAACTTAGTGGTAATGCATGGAAGCACACAGAGGGAGCAGCCAGTTCAGTAATGCGAGTTTTGCAGAGAACTTGTGTCACTGAAGCGAAACTTCCCAGATCTAAAACAGCTCTCAGCTTCTCCTATGAAGCAGTTCTGGCCAGAGCCAGGAGGTCATAGTTATTCACCCGTTATTACTTCCTGATCATTATTGTTGTTTGTCCCTGACCAAGAGCTAGAGCAGGCATAGCTGCATGCTATAAAGCAGGTAGATGGTTCCTGGGATCTGTAACATACTGATGTTAAATTTAATCCTGTTTCATCCTTGGAAAGGAGAGAGCACACCTGAATGTTGGCATCATTTGAAGGACATTTGGGTGGCACCTGTGAAATGTGTTTGATTCATTTCAGATTAGTTTCTGTGTGGGTTTGTCCTCTGCCACTTTTGGGTCCTGTGAAGAGACCAGAGGTGTGCTTGGCTCAGAGAAGCTGACCTTGCCGTGGGGCTTGTTGAGATATTTCGTGCAGGCACAGCGTACTTTTTGGTGATTTATACTGTATTCGGACCCTGGGAAAGTGAGTAACTGTACTTCCTGAAAACCAGAGGGCTTTGGAATACCTAACCCCCATCTGGATGCTTGGTGCAAGTACCTCCAGGTCCTGGGTCCCCTTGGAAAATGACCTAGTTCTTTTAGAATGTGATTCTTCAAGGTGTCTCCAGCTAGGTCTTCATAAAATAGTGGCACCTCAAAACTGTTGGTAGTGCTGAAATCCTTGCAAAACATCGTAAGTGTTGTCCTGTGAGCAGTGCAACAGATGGCCCTTCTTTTTGATGTTTCTTGTCCAGCAATACCATGCTCCCAAGAGTGAGATTGGTAGAGAGATCTTTCTTGTGTACCACATACATGCCAGTTCTTAACTGGTTTTACTGGGAGCTGAGTGGCAGCTGACCCACATAAAGATAATTATACACAGAGAGAACATACCAGCACCTAGTTTTGCATGTTATACAATACATAGCATGTTTGTTCTGATGTCCAAGCCTTACCAGTACTGACTGTGCGGACCTTCAACAATCCAATAAAAGCTAATTGAGGAGGAAGAGTTTTCCCATAAGTTGTGAGCAGGCTGAGGTTGTTCAGCCTGGCCTGGGAAAATCAGTTGCATAAAATCAGGGGCTTTTAAGGACTGAAACAGTGTGATGCCTTTTGTTGCTAACAGCCCGGGAGCAGGAGTGGGGTGAGGACAGCATTCACCTGCATCAGTGTGTGCCGCAAGGGTGGACCATTACTGAACCCCAGGGGGGGCTCGTTGCTTTGGCCAAGGTAGCCCAGAGGAAGCAGTGGGAGTAGACACAGCTCCATTGAACATGCCCCATGGCAGGGACCTGTGGCCTGCGGTGACAGCAGTTGTATGGGCACCCCAGGCTAAGGCTGGACCCGGAGTTAGGACCTGCAAAGAACAGCCTGTGCTGTGCTTGGCCTTTTTCTCTGCTCATGGCACAGGTCCCCACGTGCACTGAGGGGTCGTGCCTGCCCTGTGCCGGCTGGCCTCAGACAGGCTGGGAGCAAGGCTGTGGGCAGAAGCCTGCAAGTGCCAGCTCTCAGAGCTGTAAAACAGGTTGCTTGTTAGTGCAAGCCTTCATGCGGACACAGCCTTAAAGGGCGTGGGCCTTAAATGTGTCTGTGCGTGTCTGTCTCTGCGGTTGTTGTTAGTTTTTCTGCACCTCTCTAACCTTGAAATGCAGGTGTCCTGTATCAACAAGAAGGGGAATAAGATTGTCTTTAATGGCTACAATTGTGTTTAACTACAGTGAGCCAATCTGGCGGAAAGAACAACATGTTCACACTGGCAGTTTGTAACATAATGTCCTAGCAGGCAGTAAAGGAGAGTGGTGCCTGCCTGGGGAGAGAGAGCAGGTTTTCCATGGGCAGTACAGCACAGATTTAAAACAGAAAAAAAAAAAAAGGAAAGCAGTGCAGCTTTTATATTGGGTTGATGAGATGTCAGAGCTTGACCATTTCCCTTGCTTGCCCCCCAGCCAGTGACCAGCTGTGAAGCAGAACAAGACTGCGGTAGCGCCATTTGGTGGTTTGGTTGGCTGGGGTTTTTTTAACTCTCCTGGAGCCTTTTAATGCAGTCTCTCTACTCAGTCTGACACATTACAGCTGCGTTTCTAATGGGGAGAGGGGATGTGTGCAGCCATGGGGGTTGTGCTGGCTTCTTTTCGGGGGGATGGTGGGGTGCAGCCCTTTTGTTACAGCATGGTCATGAGGCCTGTGAATAGCGGGGTCTTGGCAGTTGATGGCTGCAGGGTGCAGGGCCAGGGTAGTTATTGCCATTACTGCTGAGTTAATTAGTGGTCAGTGCAGGCCGCCCGGCTTTCACTGCTTTGGTGCAAGAAAGTGATGGGGACAGGTGAAGGTTTGGTTTTGCTTTGTGTCAGATGTGGTTGCCATGAGTACAGTATGGGGGCCCCTTCAGACATGGCTCCATGGAGCCAGCATGGGCACCATTAAGTTTTCTACAGTGGTTGTCCCAACCCCTACACTAAGCCGTTATCTATTTTACTAGTTCATACTTGGACTTTGTGCTCATATAGTAAATTGAGATAAATTACCTAACTGTGACTTGGACCTTTTATAAGTGAAGCAGTTTGGGGGGGGCTTTGGTGGTGTTGGGGTTTTTTGTTTTTTAAACTGTCACAGGCCCTGCACCCAAGATGCAAATAGCAAGGGTAGTTGATCCTATTGAACCTTGAGCCATGCCCCCTGCCTCCTCCCCAGAGCAGTGGCAGTAGGGCACCCACCACCTGCTGGCCGCCAAACTGGCTCAGTGTTCCTGCAGCCCTCGTGCAGGCAGAGCTTCCTTCAGGGAGTATTTTAGCACTTTAATCACAGCGTCTTTGCCTCACTGCAAACATACAGCAGCAAATGGAACAGTAGAAAGGGAAATTTCTGCTCCTAGGGAACTGTGTCAAACAGCCAAATGTGTACACTAGCTGCCACAGCGTACTGTGATTGAGTTTTTCCTTCTAGGAGATGGGAGAAAGTTTAGCAGCTGCTTTTCCAGTATCACATGTTCCATGAGGCAGGCTTGCTCTAGATTAGTCATGTTAAGTCACCTTACCACAGAGCAGTTCCCCCTCATAACCCATGTCAGACAGCCTAAAGTGATCTTGACTCCTGCAGGAAGGCAGCTGCCACATCTTGTCAGGGCTGAGCAGCAATGTCAGGCAGGGCCTGGTCTCAGCACCATGCTGCTGGCCCAGCAGAAGCACAGAGCAAGTCACTGCCATGAAACTCCATTTCTTCTGCTTGTGACACCAGTGTGCAGCCTCCTCTCTTGCTGGGGGATGCTGTCACCCACACTAAGGATAAACCACTTTAGCTGTAGCTACTACTGCATGTGTGGCCTGAGCCTCCAGCCATGGAGGACTTGCAGTAATGGTGGATACACTGAAGACTTTCTGGGTTCATGACTGGTGTGACCAGAGGCAGGTGGGCCTCAGGGGCCTCTCGTGCAGCTCCAGGGGACGGAAGTACCACCAAAGCACACTGCACTGGAGCTGGGTGTAACAAACACCACTGCTCACAGGCAGGCGCAGCACTGTCTGGCAACCCCAGTGCATGTTTTAGCCACTGTCAGCCGAGGTGGCCTGGGAATGATCAAGGCCTGTTTTCTGTTTGTAATAGGTGCAGTACTTCTTCAAGATTCTGGACAACTGACAGCCTCTGGCCCAGCCCACTCAAAAGACATGCGGACGGAATGGTGTGTTCATTTATTTATTTGTCCAATGTTTCAACCTGACTGAAATACAAGATCAACAAGAGCACTGTACTCCTGGCTATTATTACATGTTAGAACATAGAGTTTTGCACTTTAGACAACATTTAACACCATTCTATGGGGTACTGCATTGCTTTTATAAAGTTTAAAATAAAGATTTATTTTCAAACATGTGACTTTGGTTTATTTCATACATTACACTTTCTTGCAGAAAAAATAAAATTGTACAACTGCATAAATATAAAATTCTTCCACCATGAAAATGGTTAAAACATTCAATAAAGACATTAGCACCACAGTGTGCGATGCCTCCAGCAGGAAAAGAAAAAAAGAACAAAAAGAAAATATACAAAGCAAAGAGTTATGCCTATCACTGAGGAGAGCGATAGTCTGACCCGGTCTCTCACACGACAGACTGGAGCATGAGGGAAGAGGTGGAGAGACAGCACGCACTACCGAGCACAGTACAGTATCCAACCGTCTCTTTAGTGTCACTTCAGCCAGTTTCCCTTGCCACCCCTCCAAATAAAATACCCTACCACCACAGAAGAGTCAGAAGCCTTACGGAGTGCTGTTAAACAGAGTCTCACAGGTGGGCCTTTCTTGGAAAAGGAACAAAATGATGAGAAGTATCATGCCAGTTCTAGTCCCATTGAGTATTTACACCTTAAGACAGCAAAAGTCTTTGCTCACGAGAAATAGAAAACAGATACAATACATGGCTTGAAAAATGACCAGAGTATGCACCTATTGTACTGTACACTAAATAAAATACACAAGGCAGCAATACTTAGGGGCCAGAAACACTGCTTACTACAAGTCAGTTATGGAATCATAATTTACAGTAAAAATGGGCATGTCCCAAGGCTCAATTTTGTCTTCTTTTGTCATTTACAGTAGAATAAATATTTGTCGCTATTGCTACACTTTGTTTACATTCTAACCTAGTAAATGCAGAAAGCTAGTGTAAAGCATATAGATTACGTGTAGGTCCCATACGTATGACAGTTTGTTCAAGACTAGTAGGTTTTCTTTTTTGTTCTTTTTTTTTTTCTTTTTTTTTTTTAACCTTTTTGAATGGCTAGGAGGAAGGGGGGAGGGGGAGGACAGAGTTGTGCTTACAATCAGCTGCTTTTTATGTCAAATTTAATATCAAAGCGTCCCTGGAAGCGGTCTTTGTCACTGTACTGGATGTTCTGCCCGTAGGCCTTGCATTCCACACGCACCTCCATGTCGTAGGTCAGGTTGGTGAACTGCACTGCCACCAGCGGCTGCAGGTACCGTGGCTGCAGGAGCTTCCCGTAGTAGGGGTAGTACTGCAGGCCAAAGCCAGGGTAGCCACCCATCCCATAGTACTCCACTGTGCCTATTTTGTCTGCATCCTCCTCTCGCTAGAGGTGGGAAAAGGAATTAAAAACATTGGTATTCACCCAAACTCTACCTTTTGCAGCCCTTTTTCCTCGCAGCATCGGTCATTCTTCACTGAGACCATGACCTCTCTTTGGCCATTGCTGACCCTCACCTCAACAGCATGAGGGTATCCCAGTGACAGGGAGGACACATAGGCACTGTCTAACCAGTAGCTGCACATGAAACACCTTCCAGCACGCATCAGCCAAGAAAATGACTTCTCTTTATTTAAAACCTCAACCCCTTTACGCATTCAGAAACCACCACAGCTTCCTGTCCCACCAGTGCGCTAGCTTTGGCTAAAACCAGTTTGCTGCTTCACCAGTGCTAAGTAAAATAGTCCTTTCTTTCAGCCATCTGTGCTTGGAAGCAAAAATGCCTACTTTTGAGGATACCTCCTACTACCTGGCCCTGCTTCTACCCCTCCCTGTGAGGGCAGCACTGTGCTATGTGACATCATCAGTGGGGTTTTGAGAAGCTCCTATCCCAAAGGGGGAGATATCCCAAGTAAGAACCACCCCCACTGACTGCAGGAAGGCAGAGGCACCGGCTACACTCAGACAAAGACTCAGCCTTCCCCTGCAGCTTCTCAACTCTGCTCTAGTGTATTTCAACTTACCTTGGCAGTGCAGTGGACAGGGATGAGGTACGGGTGGTATTTTGCCATAACATCTGAAGGGAGGCTCTCATTTGCTGGAGCCTAGAAGAAACCCAAAGCAAAGAGACGTTACACAGCAGACAGCAGCTCTTGGTGACAGAAGAGCAGCGTGACACAGCTAGGAGCAGGGGAACCTAATCCAAGCAAAGCTGTTGCCTGTTCTTTATAGCTTTACTGCTGTGGGTACCAAGGCAAGCACATCAGGGTAGTTTTAATTTCATGGTGTCATCTGTGCAAGGCCAGGCAGTGGCAGGAAGGATTTGCCAGCTGCCTGCCTGCCTGCTGCATGAGCCAGGACTGGAAAGGCACAGGACAGAACAAAGAGCAGCAGTCACACCCTGACGTTGCTGAACTTTGACACCACCACAGGGAAGGACAAAGGGTCTGAACATGTCAGGGAAAGGTGGAAGCACCAATTCCAGCATTTGTTGCTGGTCTCTGAACACATGCAGCAGCTTTGCCTCACAACCTTGCAAGGCTCAATACTGCTTTACATGCACCCTGCCCAAAACAAGAGCCACAAGGTCTCTGCTGGAGTGTGGAATGAGGAAAACAAATACTGCCTTGGATACACTTGTCACTGGCTCAAGGAAACATGTAAAATCATTCCTTGACTAGGCCCTTCTGTTCAATGCAGCCTGGAGCTCTTTAGAGCTCTGTGGCAAAGAAAAGGGGAACACACCGAGCCCTTTCTCCTCCCCAGTCATCAAACGTGCACATCTTACGTCATCCCACAGCCACCACATACCAGTTCCTGCTAAAATATGCCCATTGTTTCCACCCTGGACCAGATGAGCCACAATTCACCTCATTTCTTTTAGCAGACAGGTTCCCTTCAAAGAAAAATGTTCCTAACAATTCATTAGTTAGACAGCATCAGTTCTTGTCCTCAGCTGCACTGATGGATAGTGGTGAAGGTCCCTTAGCACACCGTTTGCACTGTTTTCCATCCAGAAGATCAGTGGCAGGTTCTGCACACCATCTTATTCAACAGAAAAAACCTAGAAGTAAAAGCAGCTCCTGTCCAGATTGACATCCTTCAGCATCACTCCAACCATGCCTTCAGGTGCAGAATGGAGCAAGTGGGTGACAGACATCCTACAGCATCTGGGAAACTGCATTAAATAACTAAAGATGTCCTCACCTTCCTTGCAGTAAAAGCTGTGCCTGATACAGATGTCATTTACACTTTATAGCCTATGTTTCAGTCTGATAGTTAATATTAGCACTACTTCATTTCATTAAGTGGCTTTAGCAACTCCACACTGCCTAAGGAAAGAACGGAGTAGTCCGAAGCCTGATACAGTGTACTGATCTTACTACAGATAGAGTTGGTGTGGGATGATCCCATGAAAACACACATGAACTTTAAAACGGGTTTTCTCATTTGAAGAAAATCCCCCATTACAGCAATTCAGTTGGCAGGCTCCGAAGTTACCAGACAAATAAGCAGGAGTTTGCAATGTGAGGTTCATTGCTACCTGCTACCAACTTGCGGGGTGCTCTTTTTAGTGGAGTATTTTTAAAGCCAGTTGCTGCATTTGTCTCACAGCTTCTCCTCTGCAGAAGGGGTTTAATACTGATCTCTCTCCTGAGACACAAAAGCAGGAACAGCAAATTTGCAGCCAATTCCTCCTCCTCAGTAGCTGCTGCTAGAAAGGGAAGAGATACTTGCCTTTGGTTTGAAGCCGATAATTCTGTTGAGCTTGATGAGGATGCACGGTTTGCCATAACCGTACCCAAAGGTGGGATCATTTATTCCAGAACAGTTTTCCAACCATTCACGTCTGAATTTGCAGACCTTCTTCTGGCCCTGGGCATCATTATATAGTCCTCTCTCTTTGTAATCAGCAGGAATTTCTGTCATGGGGGGAGGATGAAAAGACAACCATGTGCAACATGATCTTCTGCGTGTCAGGAACAGCAACACTTACGCTTCAATGTGTAGTTTGGATTTCCCCCTCATCCAAACAGATGATACCCCAGACCTGCACCCAGCCCTCCCCACCATGCCTGGGCTTGTCTCAGACCAGGAAGTCTGCAGCACTTTTGGTTTTTAACTGAGGATTCTTCCAGATGACAAGTGGGCTGCCCTCAGATTTTACACGCACGTATTATGAAGTGATAGTCCCATTTGCAGTATTACATATAACCTATTAAAAGTCAATACCTCCCTGATGTTTTGCTGCATTGCATCAAGAGGACCAACCCTATCTTTAGTCATCAGTAAAACCCTCATGGCTTTCAGAGAGGATAAGGTCAGTGCCACATGCTTCTGACAGTCAGCTGGAACTTTCTCCAAGTGAAATCCGGGAATTCCCAACCACACAACCTCCACAATAAGCTTCTAGATACATCCCTGGCCAAGGCTGCTCTGACCAAACTGATTTCATGAGCACCCACATATGGCTGAAACCAGAGCCTGACGGTTTACCAACATGCTGCTATATAAATATTTATATGAAGGCAAAGAAATTATAGTATTTATATAAATAACATAAAAAATAAAAGGAGCAGCCTAAGACAGAAACCAACACCACTGCTCACCCTCAGCTTCCCACAGACCTGCCACAACAGCACTGGTCAGAGCCCTCAACTGCAGGACGCAACTGAGACTTACCCCCACACTCCTCAAATATAATGCTTTCAGTCTGTTGATCAGCCTTATAGTCATTTAAGAACTTCTCAATGTTCCTCACATACAGCTCAAAGCTTTTGGGATCAGAGGAGGTAAAGGAGATTTCTGTCTTTTGTACCTGGGGAACTTGAGTCAGTCCTGAGAAAAGCAAAATCAAGAAGAAAACATTAAGTACACCACAGAGCTGCATGGCCTCCAGGCAATGCAACACATACCAAGAATAGGAATCATTTTAATATCTATTTTTCAAACCTCAGAACTTGCACAGAACAGCTTAAGCTCCCTGGAGGGGAGGCTCTGATGGGTTCTTGTCTCCTCTTTCTGACAACAGCCCAGAATATTTATCATGATGTTTGCATCGCTAAGTAGACAAATACTGAAAGGAGACGCTACAAGCCAAGGTTTTCCCCACAAAAACTAGTCACCCACAGGTCCCCTGCCCACTTCTGTCTCCTCCTCAAGGACAGAAGAGAAACTGTCTGTGTGTGATACCAACGGCACGAAATGAAAGTCCCGCAGCTGCCTACTCTTATGTAGGTATCCCCAGTAGGCTGCCTTGGAAGTCTGCAAAACATGCTGTGTGTTGAGATACATCAGAGCTGTCCATTTGTGAACCTTGCAACAAAAGATGAGAGAGGTTCCCCAAGTCAGGTATAGTCACACTCTGCTGGTCGGAGATGTTTTGTCACTCACTAAATGCATCAGCCTGATCACATTCTCTGGTCTTTTCACTCCATAAGCAGGTATTTCTGATTGCAGAAAGAGCCTTTTGAGCTCTCCATCAGAAGCTCATCACCAAGTAGATAAGTAGGAAATACCACCTTATGGGAGAGATTTTAAAGACCTTCCTAGATTCTGAGCTGTGCAGCTAGCCCCACTTTGGAATTTAGGAGGATGAACAGAAAAAGAACACATGGAGAAGGGACTAGGTACAAGTAATGCCTACAGATAATGAAAAGTACTAACCCCTTTGCTCTTCATTATGGGAGCTGGAAATAGTTGCTCCTCACAATGTCCAGGTCACATTTTAATTGAATGCATCGATGCATGACTAACACTTCAGACTTAGGTAATGGGAACTGCAGTTCATGCTGCTTTTGTAGCAGCCACTGTAATTATCGAGGTCCTAACTCCTGTTCAGTCTGTCGTCCTCATTTTAGTAAGAGCAAGAAAAAGGAGCAGGGGAGCAGCATTTGGTCTGACAGCTTTTGGAGCAGGCCTATTGCAAACAAGTTCCCCTAGTGCAAAACTCAGGCAGCTTAGCTGGCTGGCCCCAAGCCACAAGAGCTTGTGACTCCAGCAATTTTTCCAAAGCCACTTAAGTGCTTCTGCTTAGTCCCTCCTCAAGCCAGCTCACCACTCCCCCCCCACTGCCCACCAGGTTGGAATTTGTAACCTAGGACAAAGATTAGCTTTGTTCCCCTCAACGCAGCTCCTGGTCGCCAAAGATTGCGAGACATCCAGCAAGGAGCTCAGGGGTTTCAAGTTTTATTCCAGGAAGCGGCTTTAACTACTCAAGACTCCCTCTGGTACAAACTGACCAGGTTGAGTGGTTATAGTTTAGAAGCAACTTACTACTCCACTAGCGGAATTATGTCCTACCCTCCAAAGGCAGAGGCTTTCAGCCCCTTTTTGAACAGTCACCTGATTTCTTGCTTCACAAATGGTTATCAATAAATATATCTAAAATAAGCTGTGTTCCATTTTAGTAAGGGACTTCAAACTCATTTTGCCAAACCCTCCTCACATTACCACTCAGCTAAGAAGCAGCAGGCTCAGAGTCACCTCAAGCAGCTATCTGGAATCGCAGCAAAGGCAGGCCAGGCCTTGGTTCCCCTCCTGGGTCTGCCTTTCCCCGAGTTCAAGTTACAGATGTGTCATTCAAGTGCACGCATACAAGAATCAAGCAGGCTTGTCAAGCTTTGCTCAGGACCTCTATAATGAAGGAACTCTCCACCTGATTTTTGTCTTATCCAAGGTAATGCATAAGAGGTGGCAAAGGAAAAGTCAGCAACAGGCATTCTGTGGTGTACAAAAGCCACCTTGCAGAATATCCCCATTCTCTGGTTAGGACAGCCTGGCCGCTGATATGCACAGCCCAAAGCCAATCCTCCACCCATGAGATGAACAACTTGGCTAGGAGAACTGACTCCCATCCCAAAGCTTCCCTGTCTTGCAGATCTTTGGAGAACAACACCAAAGCCCAGGCATACCCCCATGCAAGCGGCACTCTCTGTGCAGCCATTCCAGTGGCCAGCACAAGAGAACAGCGATTCCTGCCAGGCAGCCTTGGCCTGCTGCCATAGGTTGCTTTCAGCCTAACTGGGCATTTGCAGGTACTTGGCTGAGCCAGACTGCACCAGGCTTTGGTACAGCAGGCACTTTCTTTGTTCAGGAACAGAGCAAAGTAGAGATCAATCTTCCCACTTACGAAGCAAGGAAGTAATTTTTGTGCAGATGAAAGACTTGCTATGAAAAATAGTTTTATCCCGATTAAAAATGCATTACTGGCTTCCACGACAACCTCCATTCTCACATACCTGCAACTGACCAGGCTCAAAGCCCTCAGCAGATCTATCATTTCCTTCTTTGTTTTCCATCTGTACATCCCATATCCAAAGTGAAAGCTCAAGTGCTGTTATCAGAGCAGCACTATCACTGAATCCTTCTTAAGCAATCCTATTTAAAAAGCAGCATGTTGATTTGCTACAACAGGAGGAGGTGACCCCTGCAGAACTCCTCTGAAACCTCTCATCCCCATTAGGGAACTGAAACTAGCGCTCCAGTGCTACCTACCATGGGTTGCTAACCGCCTAAGGGAGTGTGTGTCTCCACTAAGTTACAGACATGAATAAAGCCTCTTTGGGGCCTCATGTACCTGAAGAAGCCATTCGTAAGGAAATCACATGGGGAAAAAAGAAATAAAGTCTCAAGCGCTTTTGTAGCCAAGAGTCAAAGAACCCAACCCTCTCCTCATCATCAGACTATAACCTGTTTGCCACAGTTCTGCATCTTATGCTGTTACCACAGAGATGCACCATGGTGTCATAAGTGCTGATGCTGTTCCTCACATGTGGAAGAATCAAGTAACTGATTGCTAAAACAATGATTAACTGCTTTAGAAATTTTCTGCAACTAGCTTTTAAGAGTCATTGCTGGGAGCTACAATTCCTGTCTGCACTTGACTGACACTGTCCACATAAATGATGAGTGATGCATTGACTTGGTAACAGACACCACCTTCTGTTGGCTTTCCAATTCTGTAAGTGTACAGAGGTGCATGTTTTTATTTTTTGCCTTTTGGTAAAGTCATTGATTGTTTTTCCAGCCACAATTCCACTTCCAAAACATCACTGCCGATTAAAACTGCATTTATTCAAGTTCATTTAAAACCAGGTTTACCAGGTAGTCTTTATCATTCTATGCTTTAGGAAAAATGGTGTCCTGAGGGTGAAGAGGAAGAAGCTAGAAATGGGAAGTCAGGCTTGGTATTAGGAATGGTTGTGTAAGTCCACAGAAACCACTCTTGCTTCATCATGCAATGCTTATTTCCAAGTACAGTGTAATCTTGTTTCAGAATGAGTCTGAACACTCCTGGGATGACACAGATAAACTGAGTGATCACTACCCTGCTCCTATTTACACCCCCCAAATGATGATAGACTGTAAAAGTCTCCATACCAAGCAATGTCCTTACAAGCTTCCAGTCACCCTACACCTCATCCCCAAAACAGGCCCTTGCTGCCACCTCTGAGCTGCTCTCTGAGCTAAACAAGCCAAGCAAGGAATAAGCAGCAGAGCAGCCTTTGCCATGACACACACTCACTGCCCAGGCACATCACAGCCAGGCAGCACTTGAAGCTGGGACACCTGAAATCCCCCAGCCTGAACAGGGATTCCTCCTTCCAGCTGACACTCCAGAAGAGCCTTAAGCAGCAGCAAGCACTCGGGCCCCCCCACCAGCCCTCACGATGGGATGCTGTGTTTCATGGAATGCACACCACAAGATGGCAGGATACACAGCCCAATTTATATTGGGGTGGGGAAGGGGAGGAGGAGAATGGAGTAGTTTTCAAACGCTCACTGCGCTGTGTTTAAGTGGCCATATCCTCCATCCTTCCCTATTAGCAAGGTAACTCCTTTATGCTTAAAGCAGAGTCCAAGCCTGCAGCACACGTGGAGCCAGGGCTGTTGCAATGGCAAGGCTGGACAAGGTGCTGCGCTGTCCCTTCCCCTGCCCCAAGACAAAAGAGAGGGAAATACTATCATGGAAAGGTACAAACCTCAGCATGGCCTGAAGCCCTGGGTAACATTCCTGTTGTGTTCAATGCAGAAACCAATTAGCATATTAATGACACTTGGCTATAAAAATAGTACTTTCTGGCTTTCAATGTTATACCCATGTCAATAACTCAATAAAACATCCTGTAGGTTCTGTTGCTGTCATGAAATCTGTTGTATTTCAGAACAAGAATGATATTATAGCAGACCCTTCAACATTTTCCCCAGCAAATCCTGAAGAGAAGCATAGTTTCCCCTTTCCCAGCCATTTTGGGCCGACAACAGTGACTTGCCAAAGAAGGACAGCACACTGCAACAAGAATAAAATCATGTTTTCTAGCTTCCTAGAAAACCCAGGGCTCTATCAAGCTGCCAATGTATGTGGTTCGCAAGTCTTCCCACAAGAATCAGGAGTAAGAGCTGCATGACACCATACTGTATGTAATTCATGGTCTGCAGGGGTCCCAGACCACAAAAACAGTTCGATGCTCACCAACAGCAGGGGTGAACATGCCCACATGTGTTTGCTGTCAGAAGAGCAGCTGTGCTGGTAGCACAGGGAAGAGCTCTACACAGCAGAGGAGTACGGGATTGCTGACCTCCCAAGCACAGCAGTGCAGCAGCTCACAACAGCATCCATCTCTTGGAAACCCTACACCGAATCATGGTCTAATGGCTGCTGCGCTACAGGATGAGAAATGGACTTGATGTTAAGAGCCTACCTCCACCACACTTCACTGGCTGCTTGTCCGCATCTGCAGAAAGCACTGTTACATGATGCCCTGCAAAGGGCTCTGTGCTACCAACTGGTAATTGTTTCCTTGAAGGGGGGGGTGTGTGTGCACACTCCATTAGGGCTTGGTTCAAACCCTTGTTTATTGGCTGCCTACTGTCATATGTTCAAGGAGGTAGATTTCATTCCCCTTCATTTCAGAACATGTCCTGAAAGCCCTGATGACCTTTTCATTCTTCCTCCATTTCAATTTCCACAGTACATGCTACAAGAGCACTGAGATTCAGTTCCTTTTTTGGTTAAAAATAAAAGGGTCGGCCCCAGAAAGCCTGCTGCAGTCTGCAACTGAGAGGTGAATAAAAATCCTCTGCAGGCTGAAATCTTACACAGAAATTGTACTACAGACTTGCTTTAAAATTGGAATCCCAAACTGCTATGAAACAGAAAGCAAACTGTTTACCTAGAATGAATAATTATGTGACATCAGGCTAAACAGGAGGTCTATCTGGATGTGACCCAAGATCCATGGGCTTCTTCACTTGTTTCACATCTGGTGAGACCACTGCGATCCAGCCAGGGAAAAACACATTATTCAAACAATAACTACTCCCCCATTAGCCATGTTGGCTTCTCAGATGCAGCTAATGGCTCTGGGCAGTATCAGCAACAGTTTAGTCTTTCCTCCAAATGTCAGAGCCCATTGCAGAGACGCAGCAGCCACCTCCAGTGCTTAAGAATGCTGGTAGATTAGAAAGTGCCACACACTGACACAGCAGTTCCATTTTCTGTTCTGTCTCTGGAAAGTGCTGGTGGAAAAGCAATTATCTGAAAAAGATTATTCTTTGCTGAGACATAACACCATTTGGTGATGGTAACATTCCCTGTGCTGTCAGAGCAGGCAACAGCTGCAGCATAGCACTGCAGACAGTGGGGCTGGTAAAACACTGTGTGACACCAGAGCCAACTTCTGTAGCTACAAGCCATCAGCCTCACAATTGTCACTTAAATACCACCATTATTAAAAGCTTTTGAACTGTTTTACAGAGCAACTGGAGACAGATCGTTACCATCCCCGGTGCCAAGCAGCCTCAAGGTCATCCGCAATGTGGGAAAGCAGCAGTTGTGCAGCTCCCCCACCACGCTCTGAGCTGCCGCGGGCTGCGTTGGCAATCAGATGGCGCAGCAGAGGGGGGAACCTGCTGCAAGGGCTGGGTACTCCGTCTGCCCCTGCCCAAGGCAGGCTGGCCACAGACAGCGCCCAAGTGATTATTTCAATCCTGAACAGACTGACTTTGTCTAGTTAAGGGTACATCTTGCATCAGCAGCTACAAGACTCACCTTTAGCCTCCCATGGCACATTAAATTGAAATGCCCATTAGTAAGTGCCACCATCTCAAGATCATAGTGTAGGTCAGTGTTGGCTAATACAATTAATCAAGCTCTCCCAGAATCGGTAGTGTCCCCTTTCTCCTTGTGCACCCCAGTTTCACAGACAAAGCTATCATTTTACCTTATTTCTTCACTTACCCATGAGAACACAGTGGCTATGAAGAAAAACTGAATCCAGCTTTTTCATACAGCTCATTCCCAAGTGAAGCCTCTTAAGCTTCACTCCATTGCTTCAGTTTAGAGGGAGGGAAGAACAACCCAGGTCCAAGCTCCTCTCAGACGGGAAGCATATTTTACGTGATGCAACCTTTAATTCTGGCAGGATTGCCTTCAAGCCCCAGTACTGTTAACACAGAAGGCTGAGAACATACCCACCCCCTACAAATATGCGTTGCAGCAATGACATGCTTATTTCATCCTCCTTCTTGAGGTGAGTAACCAACCCAATCCACCTCCCCGAAACAGCTTGCACCAAGTCAAACATGGGCCTCCTATTTAGTTACCTGGAGGTGCCACTCGATCCTGGTATTTGGGCTCAAATTCACTGACAGTGAGTAACATCACTTGGATGGTCCCAATGAATATACCTGCCAGGCAACCATAGAAGATGACATAGAAGAGGAGGATCTTAACTGCAAGAGAAAAACAGAAAGAAGAATCAAAACGAGCCCTCAAGGCAGTCACATCCAGGACAAAATCTGCAACCTTTACCACTTACAAGGAAGAGCACAGCACACCAAATTCAGATGTAAGCCCTGCTGCAGAGGCATGTATTTCGCAGCAAGATTATACCCTGATGCAAAGTAACCATCCCAATTGCTTGGGGGGCTGGAAGCATAAGCCCCTAAAAAACCTAGAAATTGATGATTTGGGATTGTAAAACATAACTATTAAATCATGTTCTTTCATATTTTAAAGGACCCCTTGGCTGACCCTGCACTACCATCACATGCTTTCACAGGTGACAGACTTGCAGTGAAGAAAGTGCTCAGCAGCAAGAAGCTGTACTGAGGGTGTGCTCTGAAGGACACAGATTCCACAAAGCTTTGGGCCTCAAATCTGTTTCCAGGAAAGTCTACAGTAAACGTTTCATTCAGGTTTACAAGCAATTGTGAAGTCTGACCTCTCCTCACTTCCATTAAAGACAATGGGAGCAGAATTCAGGCCCAAATTAGTTCCAGTGCTCCATCTCAAATGTAGGAAAGTACTCAGCCATGTCATAGTGCTGCCCATTTAGCAGCCTTGTGTCTGCAAAGGCACTCCAGCACTGCTCATATCAATTAAAAAGTGAATTACATAATAACAAAAGGCTGAATTTAGTTTCAGTCTAAAAGGAGATGTCTAGAATAATCGGGGGGGGAAGGGGAGAGGAGCAGAGAAGAGCCTGGAGACACAGCACGGCTCACACCGGGTATCAGTTACCAGTTTACAAGGATTATCTCAACTGATTAACTGCACAGTAACATGCCGTACTAGGCATCACCAGGCTGTCTACGGAAGGATAAGCCAGCCCATGCCAAGCAACTATATGCTGATCAGGCTGCAGGAGCAAGCAGAGGCCAAGAAGAATTTGAAAGAGCGCACTTGATCTCAGACTGTCCTCATCTAATCACAAACAAAAATAAGGTGGCTTATTCGAAGGACTTCTAGTGACAAGCCACAAAAGGCAGGGATGGAGCAGTAGATGGAAATATTCCTCCTTGCTTCCTAGCCCCATCATGAAAAAACTCCGTAATTGCAGAAGCCTCCTGATGAAAGCAGGCAGTCCTGGTTTTCTTTTTAAGTCTTTGAAAGACAGAAGCAAGCAGGAAGAAGGATAGTCAGTGACAGGGAGGCTGAGGGATGCTGCCAGAAAGGAGCTCCATCCTCTCATCTGTCTTCCTCATGTGCACAGGAGGTAGCCAGGGCTGGAGGGCAGAGACAGATGCCGTAATGTGGTGCTCCAGGAGTTAAAAGCACTCTTTGGTATCCAGGCAGCGTAAAGCAAATGGCCGTGACGTCAGGGACGTGTGGAAATTTTTTCCAGAGCACGGTCATAGGAGGTGCTGTTGTAACAAACCAAACACTAATGCTGTTGTCTGCAGCGTAATGCCGTTGAGTTTTGTAACATCAAAAGCCAAACGCTGGGAGATAGTTTATTTAACCAGGTTCCCAGCCAGGATGCTCTTAAGGCCAAAGATACCTTAAAGGTCAAAACCACTCCAAGGTCTCAGAAATCACACAGCCGGTCCGGCAACCCAACACCCCAGGGTTGAACTAGAAAGCTTCCTGCAACAGGTAGGCTTATAACAGAGGAATATGATCATCAGCCTGTAGACGGAAATCAGTCCTAGGTGGATAGGTACGGGCACTCTGGCAGGACCTGGTTCAGCCTCTGTGTTTGAAGCACTGCGCAGCTGCCTGGTGCCTCAGGAGCAGAAGCACCTATCCATGCGCACCTACAGCCTAATTCTGCTCACGTAAAAATATAGCAGAAGCCTGCCCTAGTCCTCCCTGCCAGAGCTAGAGCCGGCAGCTCCAGATGTGGCACCTCCAGCCGATCTGTTACAACAGTAGCCGAATTCAGCATCTCAAGGGTGGCTCAATACGCTAGCTCTGCTTGGCAGCAACTAGAAGCCTGGATATTTGCATAGGGAAAACGTTAAAAGCCTCTTGATCTAAGTGCTATTTTTACAGCACCTAATAAATACATCATGAACGTTTAATCACAAATGCACATATGGCCATTTCCTTCTCGCAAAGACATTAAAAGCCAATTGTTCTCTTTGGAAGAGATAAAATTAGCTCAGTTTCCTTTCTCCAAAGAAAATGGGAGAAAAGGAAAAGCCACCCTGAAGCCTATGGCAGGCTTCCCCGACGGCGATGCTCCAGGTCCGGGCCAACCGCCGGGTAAGGAGACCCAAGGACGAGGCGCCCTCGCCAAGGTCGGGCCGCCCCAGGCTTCATCCCGGGGCCGGGAACCTACCGTGCCTCACCCCCAGCCCCACCTGCAGCAGCACCTCCGCGGGCAGCGTCCCCCGGCCCTCACAGGACATGAGGAGAGGACGAGCAAGGACAGACCGCCCGCCCTCACCCCGCGGGTACGCGCCTGCCCCGGCCCCCTCCCCGGGGGCCGCAGCCCCGCCGCAGCCGGCGGAGGCGGGGCGCCGCTAGCCGTGCTGCAGAGCCCGCCGCATCGCCGCCGCTCCCTGGCCCGGCCCCGCCGCTCCCGGCCAGACACTCACACCAGCTGCCCCCGGTGCGGCCCAGCAGCTCCTTCTTCTCTGAGTTCCAGATGAATTTCTTCCAGTTGCCGTCGCCGTCCTTGGCCTTCCCGCGGGCCATGGCGAGCGGGCGGGTGGGCGGGCGGCGGGGAGAAGTCTAGCCCTCGGCGGGCGGCGCGGGCAGGCCCCGGCCGGACACCCTTCCCCGCAGCACCGGGGAGGTCTGTGTGCGCCTGCCCGCGCTGCGGAGCAGCCGGCGGCGCTGACCTGGCGGTGTCGGGGGAAAGCGACCGGAGGCCAGAGCGGGAACAGCGAAGATCGCAAACAGAAACGCACACGGTACAAAGCAACAGCACTCCCCCACCGCCGCGCCCCTTCATATACACCGCCGCCTCCGCCCCGCCGCCGCCTCCGCCAATGGGCACCACCAGAGGGCCTCGGGGGCGGGGCCTAGCGGCCGGCCGGGGCCCGGCGGGGGGCGCGCCGGCCGCGGGAGTGGCGGGGCTGCGGCACCGGGCGCTCGGCGGCGCGGGTCTGCGCGTGTCGGTCCCGCCGCGCCGCTGCCTCCGTGCCGCTGCCGCTGGGACGGGACGCGGCGGGAGCTCGCTTACAGGCGCGGGTGCGCGCCCCCGCTGCCCGTCCGCAACCGCATGCACGCCCGCGTGCGCATGTGCGCGCGTGCAAAGTGGTTCCACACGCACCCGCACACCTGTGCGCCCGGGCGCGCGCGGCGCCACGAGGCCCCGCCCGGCACTGTCAGACAGCCCCCGGCTCCCGTTCCCGTTCCCTGCGGGACCGGCTCCTGCAGAGGCCGCGCCGCCCCGCTAGCAGCACAATCGCCAGGCAGCGGAGCATCGCCTTCCTCCCTCCGCCTCTTGCTGCTGCTGCCGCTGACCCGCACCGGCCCCGCCACGCTCCGTGTGGCTCCCGTGTAACGCCGCTGCGTCATACTTAGTGCAAACAGCGCTCCCCTCCCAGCCCCGCTCCCCGCCGCCTTAGCGCCGCCAGCACCTGCCGGGAGAGATGGGGTGGCGGGCAGGGGCTCCCCGGGGTGCGGCCGGCCCGGTGGTGGCAGGAACTGCCCTCCCGCATGCCTACCCCGGAGAGCTGCAGCAGCGATGGGGCAGGGGGCGGCATACACAAAAGGCTGCAGCCGCCCTTGCAGGGTGACCTTCAGGGTGGTGTACACCCTCTGCCCTCCCACCCTGGGCCGTGGTACCCGTCTGCCGGCAGCGGAGCCCCAGCGGCGCGCAACAGCCGGCCGGGCCCGGCGGAGCTTGCGGTTTCTCCGCGGGGACACCTCTGCTGGGCGGCCGGAGCCCTGCTGCAGCGCAGCTGAAGTCCCCGCGGGAAGAGGAGCAGACCCGGGGGGATACCCACACGCCTGCCCCTGCTTCCAACTCCGGCGGGGCCCCCACGGGGCTGCTCAGGTGAGGCCTCCGGAGCCACCTTGCCCGCTCGCCTGTGCAAAAGGCCTGGGGCTCCCCGATCTGCCTTGCAACCCCGCGGGCCATGACACCGCAGCTGCGTACCGCTCCAGAGCCCAGCACCACTCTCCCGGGGCTGTGGAGTGTATACAGGGTTACCTTATATCCTGACAAGGAGGAGCTGAGCGGGGTCAGAACACAAAGGGCCTCGCATCTCAACCTGGGAACTCATCCTGCTGCCCAGGTCTCACCAATCTTATGCTTGCACCTTGCAGGAAAACAGGAAAAAAGAGAAAAAGGGTGTTTAATGCGCCATCATTAATCTGCTCTATAGCTAATGGGCGTTGACCCCCATTATGGGACAGTTAAAGTTATAAAACCCAAGCATACTTGGATTTACTCATGTAACAATATTGTAACCAAATAAGAAATCCGGTATGCCCTAAATTCCTGTCAGGCTCTCTCAACTTTAACGCCATCCTTTTTTATTTTGGTCATGGAATTGGGATGAATGCATATAAGGTGAGCTTTCCCTTGGTACCACCCAGCAGATGCATGTTCTGGATGTTACCTGCAAGAATGACCTAAGCCTGAAGTCATGGACCACCCAACCAACCAATTTCACCATGCCATGATCTTAAGCAGTTTGGCCACTATTACCTCCTACCCTCCCTAAATCATTAAGCTCACAGCCAAGAGACAAGTCATGACACAGCACCCTTCTCCAAGTGATCCATGGCTACAGCCCGGAACTAGCTCCCAAGGCAGCCAGCTGACAGACCTGCTCCTTAGGCCATTGGCCTTGGCCTGCTGGTGCCACACAGGCCAGATATCCTCCAGGTCACACCACTGCTGGTGGCAGCGGCTGGGCATGGCCCCCTGAGCTTTAGGCATGCAACCAGGCTTCTTTCTCAAAGCCATGCAGGCTTGTGGGTTAGGAAGAGGACAGGTGTCACACAGAAGGTACAGAGAAGTCATGTGCCTAAAAGGCTGTGTGTATTTAATTGGGAGTGCCTGGTTTGCTAAACACTTCACGATATATTATTCCTGATCAAAGAGATCCAGGCCTGCCACATGGATTTTCATCTTAAGTCATGAGAATCAGCTCTCCATGATATTCATATGCCGGGGAAAGATGGGCTAGAGGGAAGAGGGTAAATGGCATCTCCCGTTTCTCCTTGGAGTCTGGTCAGAGCTGGTCTTTTAAAGAGACCTGCTGATGGTGGGTGATAACAAATGCAAACACAGACAGCAGTATCTGATACCCAAGTGAACATCATCTGTGCTGCAGGGAGGGCGGTATCAGTTACAAGTTAAGGTGGCAGTGATTACAATCAAGCCAATAAACACACAGGCACTGCTAGAGGAAAAAACACCAGTTTTTAACTCCCAGACCTCAGCACAGTTGCTGCAGTTGCCAACTAGGCAGCTTCTCTTGGCTGCTGGGCCACCAAGTCTGTGCTGGCCACTGAGAAACTGAACCAGCTCTTCTTCTACTGCCCTGGATGCAATTCACAGCCCACGTATGCTACCCTACAAAGGACAGCAGTTTGGGAATTGTGTGTAGGTGTTGCGGTAGTGTCACCCAAGCATGATGTCCACACATCAGCTGGCCTGCCCTTGGATGCTGTCGCTGGCATTATCCACGAGCCAGGACTCAGCCCACCTAGTCTGCAAAGGAAAGCACTACACAAGTTGGTTCAGGGCACATGCAACAGCAGCAGTGGTGCAGCCCTCTCCTCCTTGCCTTCTGCCTGAGCAATGGGGTCATCCAAAATAAACCAGGCATGGGATATTCAGGCAGGTTCATGGCAATATTCAAATCAGGGAAGATTTGAACGGGAGCACACTCTCTCACAGCATTATTTTATAAGACCATGGAGAACGAGTTTGGAGAAAGCAGCTATAGATATCAGAATAACTGTATCACAATTACATAGTAAATGGCCGCCCAGAAACAGTATCTTCCTCTGAGTATGTTCTCATGGTTGCTACAAGCTCTAGTGGTGCTGGTGAAAGCTGAGCTGCGGGAGCTCCTGGCTTCCTCAGCATTTGTTCAAGGACCACAGGGAAACTCCCTCCTCTTCCTGCAAGCATCTGTATTTCTGCGTACATACACAGAGAGGTCCTGCTGTTTGGCAGTAGCCAGCGATACCGAATCCCTGTGACTGCACAGGCTGGAGGGTGCGAGATTTGAAATGGGCAAAAGGGGATTTGTGTACCATTCCAGCAACCCCTTTTACACAGCCAAAGCCTCAGTCCCATACATGCTCAGGACACACACTTGCTGTCAGTGAATTGGCAGAACTAACGAGGTATCAAATTTTGTTCAAATATACTGCTTGTTTGGCTGCCTAGATATCAATCAGGCCGTCTCTAAGGCCACCACTATATGCTCTGATTTTTTAAGGCGATAAGGCCCTGAGGCAACTTTTGAAATTGCCAAGAACAAAATGTGCAAAGCAATCCATGCCCAGGAGATTAGCTGTAGCAGGAAGTACAGAGCTGGGGAAAGCCGTGCACCAGCACCTAAGAAGGAACAACCTGCAAGATGGAGGTTGCTAAGGGTTTATCTCGCTGCCCTGAGGAGCTGGCATGTGAAGAGCATTCTGATTTTCTGTGGTGGGTGTGGGTATAGTCACTAATGAGATCCCTGCTTCCTTTTCGTCTCCTGCCTCGAAGGACTGGGAGAAAGGCTCTAGGGCAAGGAGAGATGTCTCACTATGGTACAGGATGGTGGACAACTACTTTTGATGTAAGCAGCGAAAAAGAAATGCCTGATACAGAGCAAAGCAAAGTGAGGATTTGTCCAGCTTGGTGTCTGTTCTGCCCATTAGTGCCATTTGTGGGGGGAAATGAGACTCTGCAGCTGACAGTCACAGGCAGGAACTTTGGGTAACGTGTGATCTAGAAACATATCTGAAAGTGGCTGTGGATGATGCTGTGATAGGCAGCAGGGGAAGGAGAGAGGCATGCCAGCAGGCAGGGACTCACAGACTGCAGGAGCAAGTGCTAATTACAAGATGACAGAAGTGTGCAAAATGGCCTCAAGTAGTTACTATTCATGGGCTGCCACTGCAAATAACCGGGGCTGGGCCTCCTCAGGCTGGCATGCTGGGAGCTGGGAAAGGGCAGCTGCTTGGCACCAAGCCTGCACCACGCAGAACAGGTGAGGGAGGGTGAGGAACAAAAATGGCAACGGGATCTGCTGTGGCCCTGCAGACTGTAAGTGAGAGGCTGGGTAGCACATGGGCATTGTACACTCCTCTGGGAGCTGCAAGGCACCGCAAAGGGGAGAGGAGTGACCCTTGAGAACTGTCCCAGTAAGGTGAGTGCCAGCCTTTGGTCCCCACGCCAGCTTCCTGGTCCTGCAGGGCACTGCCTCAGCACTGTCCTCCAATGTTCTGTCTTGAAGGTTCAGGAGAAATGGAGCTCACTCAGGACTGCTGCACATTACACTGGCTTAAGCAGGGTGTGTAGTCTCCAGGACACAGCATAACAAAATAGCTTTCAAGCCTTCCTCCTTCCCCTTCTTGTCCTGTGTCACCCACCTGCCACCAGATGTGGGGTACCAGGAATTAAGCTTATAGACATATGTGGCTGGTCCCCTGAGCACAATGACAGAATGACTGCATATAGCTATGCAAGATGAGGCAACCAAATTAAAA
The DNA here is from genome assembly GCA_009867235.2 of Psittacus erithacus. Lineage (NCBI taxonomy): Eukaryota > Metazoa > Chordata > Aves > Psittaciformes > Psittacidae > Psittacus > Psittacus erithacus. Next base: position 19,066 of record WYDI02026929.1, on the reverse strand, counting down.
AAGAAATGTGAACTGGTAGGCGCTGAGAAAGTAAATATATATAGAAATAACCTACCCCCAAATCCAGCCATGGGGCCAGTGTTCTTTTCCTTAGTATCTGTTTGATAGTTGTGGAACATCTACCAACTGTGTGTATAATATGTGGAGGTGCCTGCACAGCTAACCCTTGGCAAAATGATATGGAAAACAACAATTGTTAAGATAGGTGAGTGTAAACAGCATGTGCAGGTGGAAAACCCCAAGTGTCTGAGAGCGCATTTGTCCAAAACTGATCTTGCTGAAGAGAGGAATGACTGTCAGTCCTCAGCTGGTCATGCTAAAGAGGATGGCAGCCATCAGCTGGATTAAACGGTAACCAAGGAATGGCAAAGACAATTATGAAACTAAGAATTAGTTGGTCTTAAAAGCTGTATAAAAGAAGCACAAAAAAATGGAGCAGGGAGAAGCCTCAGACTGGCAACAAAGCAGCAGTTCAAACCCAGTCTGGCACATCACAACCTCTGCTGAGACCAGATGCAGCAGCTTTTCCATCAATAGGACACTATCAGCAGCCAGCACCCAGCACATGGCCTGACCTTGTGGGGAGCAGCATGTAGGGTCTCACACTTTGGAGGGTGGGGGGAGACCTGCCTGGGTGCCTTCCCACTAGCGTGTGCATTAGCCAACTGAAGGGAATAGCACAAGCACCCCTAGAGCTGGACCTGCCATGACCTGAGTGGTAGCTGGGCTTAAGTGTGGGGACCCACATTTTACAAGTGATCCCCCTGCCAATGAGAGAGGGGTAAGTGCCTACATGTGTGGGAAGAGAACTTCCGGGTATTAGTTACAGAAGGGTGCTTAGAAGCTTGCAGGAATTTATTAGTGCTTTCTAAGTATCTAACGTGGTTGAACTGCTGACACAGATCCTGAATGTATAGTTCACTGATTGTCAGTTAATTACATGTCCTTAATAAATCAATAAACCATTTCAATCCTGGTTTGGTTTAACCTATGTGAGCTGAGCCAATTTTCCCTTCAACAATGACCAACTCATAGAAGCTTTTGACCAGTCCTGGAAGAAGAAGGCCTATACGCTCAGAGAGAAAAGATTCACTTCATGTTGAACTGGAGACTAAGCGCAGGACAAGGGATTTCTGAGGTGGACTGGCTGGCAGATAGAAACAGGAAAGGGGCATGTGCAATGAAGACAACATGCTGTGGTCCTGGTGTTTGATAACTGGGATATGTACTTCTGGGCAGTATAGAGTTCCTTTGACTGAGCACAGCCACCAGTAGTGAAACCTGCCAGCTATCAACACTGTTTTAATGGAGGCAAAGGCAACTTGTGAAGGTAGCAGAAGTCGAGTCATGTTGCCAAAATTTCTGGTTTTGGCTGATGCAGGAAAGTTGATTCTCATCTCCTTGCTGAAAATAATATGAAAATACTTTCTTGCATGAAATCCACCCTTTTTTCCTTGGCATATCTGGAAATGACCACCACACAGGGAAGCAGCATTACCCAGAAACTAGCTATGAAGCTGGCAAGAAGTAGCACGTTTTGTGACAATGGGCACCTGGAGCTGATGCTGGAGTAGCAGCCACTGAGCTCAGGCAGCTACATGACCTCCTGATGCACCCAGCAGCTGCAAGTCTGGGGGACTGCTTTGGCTTCACCATTGTTGGTCAAAAAAATTGGTCCCCATTCAGTTTCTATTGGATATAGCAGCACTATGCACCATTAAAATGGTTTTCTGTCTTGGCAGCAAGATCACAAGGCTTCACTCTCCACTCTCTCCTAACCACAGTTTGTAAGGCATTTCTGATGGCAAGTTGTATTTGGGCATGAGCCTGCCCAGCTGCCCCAGTTAGAGCTCTGCTGCCTCCAGGGCCAGTCGGTCTGGGGCGTCCAGCATGAAACCAAGTCAAAGAACATGAACTAAATAAATTCCAAAAGTATTTTGGATCTGCCTCTAATAGAGTTTAAAAAGGAAAACAAAATCAGAGTGGAAAAACATTTCTATCTTTAGTGATCAGGAGCAAGAGTTATCTAAGCAGCACTGCACAGGAGCTGGCAATTGGAATGGTAACTTAGGGTTCAACTTGTTCCTAAACATCTTTCAATTGTTCAGTCAGGGCCACAGTGGGATGCTACATGTTTTACAGCGCCTGCCAGAGGCGTTTCTCCTTCTCCTCATGGTCCTTTCCCTAAAACAACTCACAGATGTCTGTGATAATTTTTAAGATTACTCCAGCATTGTCCACAGTAAAGGTTTTTACCAACTGAAGGTAGATGACTCTGCAAACCAGGAAGCCTGCTGTCCACTGTGGACTTCTTGGTGGTCTCTGCTTTGGTTTGGGTTGTCTGGTTCTACTGCAGCATCCTGCGATGACCAACACAGCACCCTCACCTGCAACACAGTAACACAATGCATGTAAAAACAACCACATTTCCACTAGAGAATCCCTCTCCAAGTCTTCGACATCCAGTTATGGTGATGAAAGACATCATGCAGCTGTGATGGGAACTGTCAGCCTGCATTCTCCTGACATAACTTGGTGCTGCAGTAACCACGCTGGAGGCTGAAATTCCCTTTTCTCTTTTAACCAGCCCTGTGGACCACAGCACATCACACAGCCTGAGAGGCATTCGCATGTAGGCAAAAGACACACATCTAACAGGAGTTTTTAAAATGCACTGAAGTCTTTCTCACCGTAATCAGGAGAAGTTAAGGACCTGACCCGTATGGCTGATTTGAAAAGCTGGATGGGCCTCAGTTTGTATTTTTAGATGCTTGTGTACATTGGAAAATCTGCTTTGACTTTCCACAGTTCAGCCTTTCTGCTCAGATAGCCAGGGTACATTCGACATGGACAATTGTACCAGACCTGTGTCAAAGCACATCTGTTCTGTAAAGGCATGATGGGAGCTGGGCACTTGTGTCAGTGGTGCCCTCAGATACACCAGGTGTTTCTCAATTCTGGCTGAATAAGACAACAAAAGTTACAGGCAAAAGGAAGTGACACCATAAGGAAACCATTGCGTCTTCTATAACAGCGGGATAGGTAAAGGAAGACAGTGCATGTGGTGATGCTGCTGTCATTTAAATAAGACAAGACCTTTATTTTTCTGTTATTTAAACCCTATTTTTCAGCTCAATAAACACAAACCCTTGGAGGATATAATTGTGACAAGACCCCCAAGTCAGCTAGAGTTATGAGTTGCGCTTCTTTTCTCATGGGAAACATCCCCAGAATACCAACATGCAAATCTGTTCTTCTGCGTGTTAAAAGTATTCCCCAGGCAACCAGGATTGTGAACTGAACAGAAATTCCCATTTCTCCCCACCCATATTTCCTTTTGACAAAAGCAGTCACTGCTGGTAATTGAAGATTAGCTACTATCACTGATGTTCAAAGCACTGAATACCAAAATGTCCTTAGCTAGCCTGTTTCATTACTGGCTAGTTTTGTCAATTGTAGGAGCATAAGACTGGCTACACCTGAACCATGCCAAAGGTCCATTTAATCCAGTATGTTTTCCCCGGCTGTGGCCAGTAGCAAATGTTTAGAAAAAGAGCCTAAGAACAGGTCAAGTACAGAGTGACCAATGTGACCTCCCAGGTGCCAGCAGCCTGCCACCTTGTGATCTCCCAAGCCCGGGAGTACACTGACAGTTAAATAAACTGGGTGTAGTCCCAAACCTAATCTGTATCTCGCTTTGGAGAGCCAGTTTGTATCCGGCATGTTGCGCCTCACCCTTCAGCTTAGCAGCATGACTACAGCCTCTGCAAGTTCACCTGAGTGAGTTTTAGAGGCCAGCAACCGCGCAGAGGTGAGGGCAAGTCTCATAGCCACACACGTGAACAGCTACAGTCTGCGCTGGGCTTTGCACTGAGGCATTTCATTGTGGTTCAGCAAGGTGGTTTAAAGCTGTCTCCAGTCTTGCTATGTAAGTCACCACCAGCCTGAAGGGTCCCACAAATCAGCCTTCCCATGGGGCGTGAAGTAACAAGTGGACCATAAGACTTCAGTGGAGACACAGTAGTTTATCTGATGAGTGAGGTACCTAGCTGCATGTTCATCTTACTGTCATGGTAGTATCTGAGCTGTCACCCACCTTTCAACAGCACCAAACAGCATACTAGCCTGTAACATAAGGGTATACAAAGAGCTCTGAATCTTTGGCCTCCTTCTTTAGATGCAGCCTCCTACTACATGAGCATTGTCTATCATTTTTCAGTCGAGAATGACCTGCTGAGGTGGCCTGCATGTCACCTGTGGTCAGCACTGACTCACCGTCCTTCCTTGCTACACTACAAGAAGAGGCTTGCCACATGGAAAGAGGCACTCTGCTAGGCACATACTTAATGTATAAGTGCTAATTAATTGGATAATGGATTGGTTAGCAAAACACCTGGTCTACATTGTATGCAAAATGTCATCTGGAAAAAGGCTTGTGTGGTTAGTAAGATGGGTGCTCTCTTAAACCTGATACCTTTGTAAGAGAATCTGTCTCAGCACTACTGATGAGGCAGAATTTCACTATGAAGATATATATTTTATTCTCCAGGACAGTAATTTTGAGATGGCAAATGTTTGGTCGTTGGAATGGTGATCAGTGTACTTCATTCCTGTGACAAGCAGCAGGATGAATATCCTGTTATAAATGTAAAGCAAATAGTTTACTTGAAGAGCTTTAAATATCATCAGTCTCTTAGAAAATGCATGTCAGTAGGTCTCATGTGACTCTGAAAGCAGTGTGGCTGTTTAACGTAACTTTTGCCTCCTCCTAGGCCCACTGGGTGCCTGTCACTGAGAGCAGCTATCTTTATACTGACAGCCTTGTTCCAGGTCAGGGAGGCTCTGACCTGCCTCTGAACTGAAAGTCTGAAGCACTGGACAGATACTGCTCTTTCAGTTCTCCCACATTTATCTCAGGGATCAGGTTTCCAGGAATCGGCTGCAGTTGAGTTCCCATAATGAAGTGGCAGACGAAAGTCACCCACGTCACGTGCTCACAACAGGCCTGAGAATCCCTCTCACCTCTCTCGGCTTCAGGGTACATTAAAGAGCAAACGCATGTACACTGTGATGGCCTCATTTCTAGCTGGCGGGTGTGCGTGATCCATGAGAAGCTGCTGGCACAAGGAAGAGCAGAAGCAGTGCTTTGCTGCCTCAGGTGTGCACTTTGCGCAGGTGACAGGACTGTCCTCGCTAGCTGTCGGGCACCTGGGAGCAGGCTGCAGCTGGGAGCCTCACGCAGAGCAACGTGCAGCTACCCACAGCCTGTGTCTGCTGCACCCACAAGAGAACAGTGCACGCCTGGCCTCACACCTCTCACAGAGCAAAGTGCTTTCTAGGTACTGATTGATGGACTAGGTCCACCTGCACTACTTTTCTAAGATAGAAAGGTCCCCATTTTATCAGTGGGAGAAAGTATGGGTTCACCTTCATAGAGATGCTCTGGAAACCCAATCTGAATGAACTCTGCAAGCTAACCAGACTTCTAAAAACTTAATTAAATCACATTAAAGCCCCACGTGGGCATTTTAACTTAAAGATATATTTATTTTCTGCAGTATACTTCACTTCCAAAGCAAATTGAAGAACACTTTATTTAGCTCACTCTATTCTTACTAAAGATGTCCACTTTAATGCAGTAGGTTCACCTATTTGAAGTTCATGCTTTTAGTTCACTTAGATGACTTTTTCCTCAATTTTCCTTCGTAAAGAAGCCATACAAGAGAGAGAAGAGGAACTTGTTTAGGATCTTATGAGTGCCAGGAGCAGAAGTAGGGGAGCCCAGACATACACTAAATACAGTATTCAGGGCAGCAGCTTTTCTCTCCACTGCCTTTCTATCACTGCTGGAAATGTTTTCTGCAGATCTAGCATTACTCCACTATTTTTCTGCCCCTATCACACCAGGCTTTGCAAGAGATCTGAACAGCAGAGGCTAGGCATGAAGAGTGACCTAGCAGGTGTCTCCTCTGGCTCCAAGCAACACTCCATAGAAAATTCCTGAAAATGCCACAGTCCTTTGAGACTGCAAAGTCTGGGGATCATTCATTCTGCCCTTCCAGCTTAACACAGACAGTATAATTTCATTCCATTACTTCCTCAGTCAGCCTGATAGCTTATCATTGACAGAAGCATGAAGTCAGGTATTTGCTGCAGTCAGATTGTTCCAGGCATTTTGATGGATGCATATTTTCCATTGAAAACAATTTTCGTTTTAGTAAACTACTTTCTTATAATCTTTTCTCCTCTGACAAACAGGCCTTTCTGTGCAAATCATAGTCATTGCTTTCTTGGGGATGCAGCTCTGGTCTATAGCAACTTACACAGAAAAAGAGTGGAAAACCCCATTCCTTTCCAGGGGTCTGGAATTATTGTACCAGCATGAATGCAAATTTCTGCTAACCTCAAATACCTGTCTCTTATTGTCACTGCTATATCTATGCTCTTGAGGACATACAGTGGCTCCATTTGTCCACCTCACCATGTCAGCAGAGCAGGTGGAACAGGAACACCAAAACCTGTGAGCTTTACAGGGTGTTCCCATCCTTAGGCACTCTACAGTAGCCAAAAAGAGAACCTGGTGGGAGCTTCAAAGGCCATTGATTTAGCTTTTTCTCTTTCCCTACCCAAATGGCAGCATGCAGCTGGGCAGTCCAGAGAGATTCAAATAACCACTGGAATAAAGCATAAAGCAATCAAGAGAGAAAAATGGAGAATAGCTTTTATAGGATAAGTAATTCACTCACAAATATTTCAACTTTATTAAACTGGACTTACTACCCTGCACTGTCTCAGCCTTCTGGGATCATCAGTAACGTTCAGAACATGCAGATAAGAAGTTTTCTAGTCCTGGATGTTAACATGATACTAAAGACAAGAAGCACTATTTGTTTCCCATTCCCAAGGCGGAAACTGAGAGATGGGAAAAGTGACTTGACCTTGGTCACACTAGGCAGGTGTTTATTAGAGAACTAGGAGTAACACCCATAAGGCAAATGACAGTTAAATATGTTTGGCACCCTGATTCACAGACCCATCTGGCCAAAGCAGAGGTGGGTACAGTCATTAGGTAGAGATCTGTGGATATGATCTTCTCTTGCAACACTCATGGACACCCACCCATCCCACCTCCTCTATTGCCAGGATCCCTTGGGTCCAGACCTTTTCTCAAGCTGCCAGTCCTCTACTTGGAAAACTACAGCGCTCTGATAAGCCCTGAAGAAACAATGTTGGAGTCATCATTAACCTGTCAGAGACTTATGCCCAGACCTTTATTACAGTAGCCTTACGGGGAGCTGAATAAAACACAGTATATTCAGCTGAGTCTATGACAAATGTGTTATGTTTGTCTAATTTTCTCATTTGCCACAGGAGAGAGTTGGAATTATTCTTTCTGAGAAAATGAGTTTTAGCTTTTCTCATTAGTATTTCATAATCTTTAGTGCACAGACTGGGAGGACAGGGCTTTCAGCAATTTTGGCTGAAACTTAAATGACTAAAGGTTATAACTGAGGGCAGGCAGGAAGGCGCCACCATTCCAGAGAAATTTTGAGCCTCCTTCTACTAGTCTTGACTTCATGAGAAGTTAAAAAATGGCAAATCTTTACTTTTGTAAGCTAGTGCAATGGGCTGTTCAGGTCAGACGCTGTGACTCACACAGGCTGATCTAATGTAAATAACCAAAAATGAAGGGCTTATCTGTACTGAACTGTCATTTTTAGCTTTGGTTAAGTCAATTTAGAGTTAACATTATGGTGACACTAGACCTGTGAAATCTCACATGGTTTAAGGAACATATAGGCATGTATTACATAGCATGGGGCATCCTGCATATATGCTTGCATCTTTCATCTGCCTGAAAGGATCATCCATTCTCCTCCAAACCACTGCATCTTCCACTGCACCATGCCCTGTGTGTTGTCAGTGAACACTGAAATAAGCTGAAGTGAATGCACTCTTGAGCACATGGCTGCAGTGTCCTCAATTACAGGCAGATCAGAAGCCTCTCACGTGTTCTCCAAAAGCCTAGACTTTGCAATAGGTGTATACCACTCCTAGGAGCTGCACATAGGTCATCAGACTACTACCTAGATTGAGCGGCTGCTGGCACTATACAGCCTGAGTCATGGTCAAGCTGGACTGTACACCCTATCATCCATGCACTGCATGATTTACGGCTTGCCAGTACAGCAGTGGAAGCCACAGCTGAGAGCACCAAAGCAGCACATCCCTCAAAAGGAAGTAAGTTACCCAGATAAAATTTCTGACATAACTGTGTCAACATCAGGGCTTTCACAAGCTCTGGGGTTTTTTTCACACTCTTACCCAGCTCATCTTCATGACCAAAATGGTGAAATGTAGGCCAAATGCTCTGAGCCAGCTAATCCTTTTTATTTAAATGAGAACAATCAAATACATACGATTGATCATATGTAGCAAATGTTGCAGCATACATAGTCCATGGCCAAAGGAAGCAGAACATGCTTCATCCTTAGCTATTTTCAAGGAAGTGAGAGGCACGTTTTCTTGTGCACAACTCAGAGTGTGGGCAAGGCTTTGGGAACTTGAAGTGGAGGCCACCCTTGTGCACCTCCACTTGGCATCACCTGCCTTGCCCTAGTCTGCAGCTATGGGACACTGGCCCAAAGGAGATTGGTAGTGACTGAGGCACACACTTGAGAAGCGTGAAGAGTGGAAGAATGGTGGGGGAACGAGAGGGCTTGTTGCAGGCTGTCGGCAAGGCAGTCCTTACACAGAGGTACACACAGCACACAGCTCCCCAGACTGCTGTTTGTCACAGCACATATGATGGAGAAAATGAGACTTAAGGAAGATGATGCTACTTGTAGCATATATGCTATGGCAGATGAGCTGTAAGAATATTAGAAAGCGGGGGTGGTGTTTTTGAAGATATTTTCAATACCAGAGCTAAGAATAGCAGGTTTCACAATGAAGCTGTTGTTCAGTTAAACATGAATCATTGTGTTTGCAGACCTGACTGAGACAGGGAAGTAATAAAACAAAGACACTAAAACTTATTAGTAATTCTTATCATTTCTTAATGATGTTTCTAATCTATGCCTTAGACCTCTTGGTAATTCTGCTTTGTTCTCTGCTGCTGTAACATCTAGAAAGAAGTTGCAAATTTTATGCCAGTTGTTAGCTTATCAAGTTTGCTTCACAACAGCCCAAGATAAAGGGAAATATATAATAAAATGAAAGCCCAAGTCCATATTTAGACTTCTAAGTAAATGGCTTGAATTTCCAGTGAGTGAACTCACAGACTCACTGTTTTCAATAGAAACTCAAGGGTTCCTGAAAAATCAAGTCTTTTATCACACTGTCAGATATAGTCTTGGAGACATAGCTTTTTATGAAATCGTATGCATAGGCCTTCAGTGAACACTGTGTCATTAGTACACTTATTGAGTGGGGAGACTCAGTATAGGAAGGGACCTCATGAGGGTATTTGTGCTCTTTCTTTCAAATGACTTGAGGGACAGATTTACATCCTGTCAGGCTGCTTTACTCTCAAAGGCTGCATCACTGAAGACCTCTGTGGACACACTGGTCTGGACAGCAAAGGGGTGAGCTGGCTTGCTGGCACCACACTTGCAGCAAAGCCGTGTTTTGTGCCTGTGGGTTACAGGCTGGTACGGAGCACAGCCTTGACAACACACTTTCTATCTCCACAGCAGAAACAGCCACCTGGTAAAACTCACTGGTGCAGGAAAAGCATTGTAATAAAGCTGTGGATGAAAGACAGGCTATTTTGACTACACCTGCACACTGAGTGAGAGCGGTCACACTCATATATCAGCACCTTACATTGTCTAAGCTTTCACTTCCAAGATGAGAGAAGAGTTAAATCAATGGCAGGCCTATTCAGGCTATTGTAATGAAATTTAAAATAAGGAATAAATAAAATATAAGGAAGAAATAAAAAATAACGAATAAAATAAGGAAGTTATATTGATATGGACTTGGTTAAGTGAAACCCAAACTCCCCCTGACACATATGCAAAGCCACAACAGTTGTGCAGGCATGCATCTATACATCAGACAATAGCCTAAAGAAAGACTTCCATGCGGTTTGGTAACATGGCAGATTACGCAGAAGAAACAGGATAAAATGAAGTTACAAGGTGGCAGATTCACCAAATCTAATAAAAAAAGCTAACAAAAGGAAATGCTTCATCAAATGCTTAATTAAATTCTGGAGCATGCTGCCAACAGTGCTGTGAATGCCAAAGATAGATGTTGAAAAATGATTTGACAAAGTTGTGGACAGATCTATTAAGCACTATTAAACAGCAAGCAAGAAGCTTTCAGGAACCCACTGCCTGGCAAATACATCACAGAATTACCACTACATGCTTGCCTTTCTTATACGGTTTAAGCGTCTGCTCCTGACCACCAATGAAGAGAGGACAGTAGACTAGCCATGTTTAGAGTGATTATGACTATTTATCATTTGAAACTTTCTATGTATGTGCTAATTCACCTTAATGATGAGGGTTGTCAACCGCAGTGGTTCACCAACTGCTTCATAAGCAGCTGAGCCATCCCTGCAGCCCAGACACCCACTTCAAGAGAGAGACAAGGTCTGAACTGGTAGGGAGATAGTCACGCCATGTTCTCCCTGGATTAATTTATCCAGCTGTTACCTACAAGAAGGTAGAACTTCTTAGGCACTTAGTTCACCTGGTTCAGACATCCTCTAAAGGCTTCATCCAGCTCAGACACAAAGGACTGCAGCAGGCAAAGATACTGATTCTAGGTCTCCAGAGTGCTTTGATGGTGCCAAAACACCTGACCTGTTTTGCTTCTCAACTCAGGAGACAAGTGCAGGACAGGGAGGAGGTGACAAAACAAGTGAAAAATAACAATTATGCCATTGGCTAAAAGGATATTGCAAACTTTTATAGGTCTGCACATCATCCCCCACTAAAGGCTCATTTTGGCAGCCTTCTTCATTGGTGTAAGTAGTCCTCTCCACACAGAAAACTGAATGTGCCTCAGAATCTTGCTGCAGTGTGGTTATTACTGCTGGCATGCATAAGGTCAAAGTCTGTTTTAGCAAGTCCCTGGAGCTCTAACATGGATTGGACTTGCATACACAGGCGAGGCAGAAACATGAAGTAACATGGTTAGCAGAGAATTGCGCTGTTAACATGACCCTTTGGCATAAAGATCTGCCTGTGTAAATGCCACTCCAGTAATGACAGATGGAGAGAAAAGAGCTTCTAATGCTACTGTTCCCAAATGTAACAGATCCCAGACCACTGTGATTCCCCAGTCTTGCCTGAACCACTGCGCCCTCTTACTATGCACTACTAGGCATTAGTCCTGTGCCTGTGTGTAGGAAATCACTGTGGCAACTCCCCGAGGACCACCAATGGGAAACCCAGGTTTAATTCCTGCTTCTACCATAGGATTTTTCATCATTGCTTAGGAAAACTGATAAGGTGACATTTCTGTGCTTCAGCTTCTCTTCTGTAAAGCAGGGTTTGCAGCTGTTTTTAACTCCTTAGGAACATGAGGAGTACACAAAGATGTGAGAGAAGCTGTGAGATGCTCTGATTTGTTGGTACTAGAGACCACCACAGCACATAAGACAGGTGAGCCCTATGGATGGTGCCTGCTGGACAGAACTGGGATAAGCTTTTCCCCTGAAGTCTAAGGCTGGTGGCTGCAACTGAAGATCACCTCGCCTATGGAGGACCTCCTGAGTGAGTTGAGGTACATTCAGACTTTGTCTCTTCCCCTCTGCCCAAACTTTGCCTTAGAATGGCAGCAGAATAGATGGCTGACCTATGTAGCTGTGGGTCAGCTAGTCAGGACTCTGTATGAGTATCACAAACACCTCATCCTGGCGCAGCTGCTGAGCCCAACACCAACATCTCCCAGCACCACGCCACTGCTGGGAAGAATTACAGTTTCTTAAGACTTCCCTGAATAGCCATACGACTGTATGTTCCAGAACAGCTTGTTCTACCTCAAGCCATGCGGTTATTTCATCTAGTGGTGGGCTTTGGGCAAGGTACTTTATCACCAGTCGCAGCAGGGCTGAACTGTTTCCTGCTGTTGATAAAAGAAATAGAAGTCAACAAGCACAGATTTTCCTGAAGTCTTTGTGTGAAGCTCTTCCCCTCTGCATGCTCACCACTGTATCACTTTGCCAAGACTTGTTAAGGCTTCTCCATTGTTCTTCATGTACTGTCAATCAATCACAGCTGCCTGTACACACTGGCAAGCTTTCCAAAGAGGAATATGCAATTGAGATCCTTAATTAACACCACATAACATTCAGATATAGTCACTGGGGAAGGAACATGTGAAACAAATCAAGTAAGAAACCTAGCAGAATGGGAGGAGGGGAGTGGACCCCTTCCAAGGATTTTATCTGCAGAAAGATCTAATTAATCTAGGATAATATGCAAGCTCACTTAAAAAGAAAATGAACATCAAGAAAAGCTGAAGCTAACAACCAGCTGTCTCCTCTTTGAGAGTTAAATGCATCAGCTCCAGAGGCAAGGAGAAAGAGAAAAATAGGCTTAGGATTTGTGTATCTTACAACAAGTGAAATCTACACCCACTGGTATAACATTGGAAATCTTCCACTTCATTTACATCACAGGGGCAGGTCTATTCAGTAAAGGGGAATGTCCCTCTATTTGCCAGTTAAAAACATTGCTGTCTGTTGCAGACAAACCTAGTACTACGTTTCTACTTTCTCCTCAGCCCAGCCCAGGCTTCCTCCCCTAGCTTTGCTGCCTGGGGTATGTCCGAGGCGCAGCGCTGAAGGCAGGATGACCAACAGGTGGGCTGGATTTGGGATTGAGGGAAGATGATACCATATTGTTCATAGAGACCTCACAAGGGAGAAGGGGAACATGGAGAAATGTGTTAAACTATCATTTCAAAGTTAAAAATAGGTTTTAGATAGTGACTTGAAATGTGACTTAAACATTAGGTGCCTAGGCGACCTTCTCAGCAACCTGGACACCCAGTTCCCCTAGGGTGTGCCTACACTAACAGGAGTTTTCCAGCATATGTATATATACATTGCTGGAGCCATGACAAAAATATTTCAGTAACAGAGATGCCATTCTTACCACTGAAGGAGTTATTTTCTCAGCTACCTAAATAGACTAAGCTATACATTTATTTTTTCCTTTTTGCAAGCATAATTGAAATTATGTTAGGGCCAGCACTGATACGGGTTTGATGTGTGTTCTTCCATACGCTCCCAAACAGTATAGCCCACACACATGACAAAAAATTTCAATGCAAAATTATATATATGCAAGTATCAGTATCACCATTACCCCTTAGAAAGGGAAAAACAAACCCAGGGGAAAGTATTTGGTTCAGTGTGAAAAGTCACACAGTTCTGCTGAAGAGCCAGCAGCAGTAACTCTGATTTTCCCAGCCTTTATTTAACTTTTCCATTCAGCTGTCTGTCCGCAGCCCTCAGGAACTTGAGGATGCCAATGGTTCCTTTATAAGTGGGAAGTTTCTACCTCTGTCAAAGCATTACCAGAAAATACATTTATACCCATGAACTAAACCCATCAAGAAATCACAATCCAATCTGCAAACTCTGCAGGACAACAAAGCAGCTGAGCAGCCCTCAAAGCACAAACCAACACAAAGTGCCTGGACTTCCCAGCAGTGACTTGTTAGCCATACATCAATTTATCTCCAAGGAAATACAGGGCTGTTGGAATCTAGCTGAAGAGCCAGGTTAAAGAGCTTTCCCTCACTGCTCTAGCTGTCTATTAATCAGACATGTAAAATATTGCACTATTACAGATAGAGTTGCTCTTTCTTAACTGAAAGGTGCAAAGAAATGTGTGCATTTTTACAGTCCAGGAATCATGATCAGTTTTGCCTCAACTTAGAGCAAACTGAAGGTTTTTCAGCAGACCGACATTTTCAAAAGGGGGTATATAGCTATGATGAGACTGAGAAGACCAAAATGGCTGAAAGGCTGTTATTCCTTGTCCTTGGAGACTTCATCTGAATCCTCTCAGGCCTGGCTGAGATTTAACTGCTCCTTTGACAAGTGTCCAGCCCATTCATGTGAGCAATGCACCAAGAACGCAACAGCAAAGTAAGGAGTAAGAACTTCTGAACGGCCGTGGTGAGGGGCTCGAAGGACCTTCTCTAATCAAAGACATGAACTATCAATGACAGTTTCCTCTAGTGGAGGGCAGTGAGAGTGGGCTGGTCAATATCCATCAGAACATAGACAAAAATAAGATTAAAAATTCAGAGATGTGGAAGTCTTACTTATTTTGAGAACAGAAAACATCAGCCACTAAGGCCGAACAATTTTTGAATACAAAGATGAGTACTCCAAATGCTGGAAGATTTTTAAATATAAAATAAATAAAGGACAAGCAGAATAACCATGCACTGTTCTACACTTTATATGCACATGGACAAGGCCCGTGGTAGTCTTTAAAAAAGGGCAAGAAAATGAGCAGCAAGATCTGGATTTGTAACTGATGTCCCAGTACAATTACCTCCCCTCCCCCTCACTTTATTTGGGAGAAATTCTATAAAATTTCTGGAGTTTTTAATTGTGGTTTCTCAGACATTTCTAAAGGGTCAGAGTTCAGCTGCAGCACAGTGTCTCCAGACTTCTATTTAAGTAACACTTTCTCTGGTGAAGAGAACAAACATGGCCTGGGAACAGACTGCAACCTTCTCTGTCAAATTCACAAACTAATTCCAGGATTTTATCTCCTGCTGCAGTCTGCTGCTGACAAAAAGCCCCAACTTATTATATATGTGATTATTAAGATAATCATAAAATGCAACATATTGTTTGACTTTGTTACAATAAACCTCCACTCTCTGACTGGCAAAACCATCTTTGTCTACATCACACCTTTATCGGCTCTGACTGGCAAAACATGTCTTTGTCATCAGTGGCATACCAGGGTACTTTATCCTGGGTTTTACCCATATACTCAGGAATGTTTGACATGACTATAAATAATTCAGTGCTGGCACATAGTTTTTAAAAAAGATTTAGTCTCAGTTATAATGCAAGGCAAAGCCAAGTGCCTGGTAGGACCGAGACAGTACGAGAACCATGCTCTAACCATTTTCTTTACCTGAGTGACTAAACAGTGAAGATGGCACTTCTGAGACCAGTCTTGGTGGGAAAATGCACCCAGCTGAAAAGCTGGAACAGGCAGAGCCAGTGGAAAATCCCCAGCACAGCACACAGCCCCTGATGGGAGGGCCAGCAGCACCAGTTAACACATTCCTGGCGCAAATAGATTTCCTTTCCACAAGTCCTGGCTTGTGGAGAACAGGATGATCTAAGACAATGTGCTTACAGGACACATCTCTCACTGGAATTCATTGCACAAAACATGGGTTAAAAAAATACAAGCTGTAGTGAGAGGGGTGAGAAATTTGCCTGCTCCTGGAATATAGGCAGCATGGAAAAAAGCCCAAGGAAGAGGGGCCCTAAGGGGAAGTTTCATACTCTTCTCCACAGCATCAGGGCCTTGAGACAAAAGGAATTAAGAAAACAAAAGGAAATTTTCCAGTCTGTCTTTGTCCTTCCAGCCTGATAATGGTGAAGACCAAGTCTCAGCTCAAGGTTTAGGATTTGGTCATCACCAGGATTTTGCTGCTTGTTTCAAGGAGGCTTCCTTGACTTAGGACCTCTAGAATCTCCTGCTGACACCTCAACTGGTAGAAGACAGGGGCTAGCTGTCCTTGCCTGATGCCCTTTGCATCATCTCATGCCAGTCCTCTGAGCAAGAGGGGCAGGAAAAGCTATTAAGGCTAGGAACACATATCTGTGGCCTCCTGCGTGACGTTTAGGCAAAATCCCTGTCAGCCGCACAGAAATGCCTCAGTGGCGAAATGTGTTGCTGCATTTACAACATAAACTTTCATTCTGGAGTTCAAGGAGAAAATGCTGCAGAACAGGACTTCCCCCTCGGCTTTTTCCACTAGCCTTAAGGGCAACTTGGGACAGCAAAAGCGAGTGACCATAAGAGTCGTTTTTCTGCAAGGACACTGCTCTCCTGCAAACCAGCCTGTGACCGTGCCGGGGTGGTGCCGCGCACTGACCCCATGCGCACATGGCTGGAGGCTGACGTAAAGCACCTCCATCTTTCCACCTGGCCTTGCGGAGGCACCTCGTGTGTGATAGCGGTGTTGCTTCCCAGCCAGTCACCCAGGCTGACCCGCAGCTGGACTCAGCACCAGTACATACTCTTTCCTGCTTGCTCTGATGCCCCACTGGCTTTCCACTGCCCATGTGCCTGGACGAGGCCCTTCATCAGTGAAAACCTCCCTTGCCTTAATGGCCCAGACTTTTTGGCCAAGCAGGTGCAGGGTGCTGGTACCCTGCTGCTGCTGCGCCCTGAGGAGGTGCTGGAGGTGCAGCCCCAGGGCTGGAGCAGCTGTCTGGCACTTGCTCTGGTCTGGTCTGGTATGCTGACCAAACCAGTTACACCAGCACCCCTGTGCTCCCAGCCCCCATGCTGAGCTGGCCGGGGACACAGGGAGGCCTCCAGGCAGATGGGGGTGGGGGATGGGACCTACGGAGTTGCTATAGCTCTGTCTTGGGTGCTATCCAAAAAAGAAAGCCACGTGGCACCTCGGCCAGCATAGTTTGGGGCCAGCCATTACAGTTGCTTGCTAATATGCAGGTTGAAGTTGTAGCATAAGCAAGCTATGCTGTAAGTACTGGTACACAGCATAATTAAGCAACGGCCGTCTAAAGAAATGAATGTGAAGCCCTCTATAGGGCCGTAGCTATCCCCATGCCTCCCATTTTCCAAGATGCATAGCTTTGTCTCCCTGCTCCTCACAGCATTTTGACATCTTTCATCCTTGGAGACCTCTCCAGTAGAAGTTCCCATGCCTCACAGATAGTTCCCTTTAGAACTTCTCCAGCATGGACAAAAGCCCTGTGCCTTCCTTTCCTTCACATACCCCTCCTGCAGGCAGGGATTACACATTGTCTTACTTTCTCTACTCATTTTTTTGATACCTCCCTGCACCATCATCTCATTTCCCTCTCCTACTGCTCTACTTTTTTCCAGGTTCCAGGGAAGGCAAAGCAGAGATTTCAGCTGTGGACTTTTGTAGGGCTGCCACAAATGTGTTTCTGTCTGGAAACAAAGTGGAGAGAGAGCAGGAGAGGAGATTTGAAGCCTGACTTAGCAGGCTAATGACCAGGCATTTTTTCCAAAGCAAGCTTTTCTGAGGACTGATACAGTAGGTGGGTAGAAAGCAAACGACTTTCAGAGAGAAACAACTAGTGTTTTACCAAAAGTGAGAAGGACCAGGCCAGGCATGTGGTTCCAAGCCCCCTTGTACATCCCAGCACTCCCCCACTCCATGGTGAGCCACACACCCACTCCTCAGGCTGGAAGAGATCTGGTTTACGATGAGTGATTTTTTCCTGTCAGTTGTTGTGTTTGTCACAGCTTTTCCTGCTCATCCTTATGAAAGAAAATATATTATCCTCCTCTTGTGCTTAGATGTGATTAGAGGTTGTCTTTCATGAGAGACTTTTGCTTGGGTCAGAGCTCCTGGGCAGATGCAGAGCAGGTGTCTGATATCCTAAACACAGGAATTTCACACCACCAGGTCAAAGTCCTTCTCCTAAAGCAAAGGCCCCTAACCTTTTCTAGCTGGTGATCCACTTACAAAGTTTTTACAAGCATAAAAGCAACATAAGCATTACTGATCAAACTGGCTTTATGCCAGGCACACATTCCCACTCATAATTGGTGTATCAAAGCCATAACCATGCCTATCCCCTCCTCCCCTCCATTTCTATTGTGTTCAGAAAATCGTCCTCTGGGTATGAATGACACAAACGTGGCAACATTGCTTCGACAACATGTCTGCCGTGGCCTGCAGCTCACTGAGTATTTGCCTGCTGGAAACCCCAGCACACTGGGGTTCAGGCTGGATTCTGAACGTAGATCACTGCTTTGTTGGGCACTGTGTGAGCAGCCACCTGAGCCAACGCAGCTCTGGTGCTTGCACTTTCCTTCCCATGCACCACTGATCTGTACTGCTTCAGTGTCCCAAGCTCGATGGGCAAAGGCCTCAGGCAGTCAGGCAAGGAGCACACACCCCAGAAGGGAGGTCGTAGTTTCACTGAGCTTGTGCTTGATGCTATTTGGGTTACAGTGGAACAGGAGCTAAAGCCCAGCTTGCTACCTGGGAGCTCCATCCAGCTGTTGCAGTCTGCATTGCTGGTGTGCTTGGGACAGCCCTGGCTGCTCGTGAGACAGTGAGACAAACACTGCAGACAAATCGTGCTGCAAGCCGTAACTTGTTGCAACACTTTTGGGGTTATTAACCTAAATGCGTGGATGTGCATTGTGAAAACCAAGCAACAGAAGGGCTGAGAAACCAAACCCCCTGTGAGTGCCTGGGGGTCTCCTGTGTGCTGTCATAGCCCCTTCACTTCCCCGCGCTACTCTCATTGACCTTCACTTCAGCAAGAAGACTGCCAGCTTAGATCAAGCACAGACTAGCAGCGCTTAGCAGTCAAATTCCAGTCAGTGACTGCTGACAGGCTGAAAAAAATGAGGTTTAGGCCTCAGAGGTTCACACCTCACTCGCAATGGGCCCAAATTAGCTGTCTGGCTGAGATCTGAACAGGCAACTGGAACTGCTCTAATCCAAGAGAAAGAGCCAGGATTTTTTGAGATTTTGGCATAACTGCTTGCCTAGCCACAAACCTGTAGCATAACCATGGCCAAGTCACCTCACCACCTTGTTTTCCTGAACTCAGGGTAAGCATTATTTCTGCAAGGTACTGAGGGCTGTATTCTGAGGCCTGCATGAAGTTTTGCCATTATATGGGACTGTTGTGGTTTAAGCCCAGCCGGTAACTCAAAACCATGCAGCCACCCACTCACTTCCCCTCTTCCTTCCCTCTGTCCCTGCTCCCGGAGTGATGGGGAGGAGAACTGAAAGAATGTTAACTCCCACGGGCTGAGATAAGAGCAGTCCAGTAACTAAGGTATAACACAAACCACTGCTGCTACCACCAATAATA